>JAQGAB010001752.1:0-14701 GCA_034696565.1 Isotomurus graminis
TTGTGGAGCATCAGCAGCCGTCTTTAAGAAAGTAATTCTACACATTCGTATTGAATTTTAGGGAGAGAATTTACCAGAAAGTTTTGTTAATAAAAACTCCAACTTTAAAAGTAATGATTAAAAATACATGAAGCTTTCAGAGTTGAATGCCCATCGGACTGTCCCTCAACGCTTTAGCAACAGTGTGAAACTCAATTTTTATAAACCTTTTACTAGTCCAATGCAGTCTAAACTAATTCTCAGTCCGACACTTATTGGAAATCAATACTTCGTAGCTCCAGCTGTATTTTTGGTGGTCGTAAGGCTTCATTGCAAACAAACTTTTGTTTGTGATACAATAATGTTCAATTGTGCTTTGTTTTTTCGAGTTTCTAATGTTTTTCGATACTCAATAAGTCCTATTAGTTGTTTATATATTAATAGCCATACTGGTGCGTACACCCGTAAGTCTGTTCGATTGACTGTGCATTTGTATTTCAATTTAATTGGCAATGGCCCCATATCGTGGTAAGTGCTCCAAACTTTAGGACTTACTAACTAATGTGTGCTTCGGTTGCTGAATATATACCATTAAAGAATACTGCAAATATCACCAACAATCGGAGGAAGAGGTAACGGTCTTAAAACTTTAACTTGTACACAATAATTGTAATTAAGGCTTTCATAGTGCGAAGTGCAATTGTCTATACTACTCGTCTTGTTTTCTTGGTCCACCTGACTAAACTAGCGAGACAAAATGAACAGAGTCCCGTTTACATTTATTCTCGTCATGATCTGCCTTGGAAACTTTGCAGAGCCAGGAGTTTTATATGATCAAACCAAAAAAAGGTGTACTTCACTAGAGGGTTCATTAATATCTAAACCAAAACTTCCGTCAAAAGGAACTTATCCATCCACACTCACTAATCTGGGGCTTATTTTACATAATGCTCCAAACTGTCTAATACGAATCTACAACTTTCAAGGAGTCGATATTCCTGACTTGGAAGTCCCGGTGGTCTACATGCGATTCACAAACACAGCAGTCTCTACAAAATGGTACTCTGGAGGTAGAGGAGATTATGACTTATCAATTGCCACTTACTACTCAACGAAAAGAAGCGGTAATGAAAGTTTGTTGAAGTACAGAATTAATGATGGAGAAAGTGTCACACAATTTCACAAAGACAACGATTTTTCGACACGGTCGAAGTGGATTTGTTCCATTGAAGTGGAATTGTTTCACCCAGAAGATACAAAGGCCAATGGAGATAGGCTTTGTGGACTTCGGTGGACCTATGCATTTATGAGGAAACCGCAGTGGATGTTTCCCTGGAGAGGATATGTCGGTAGCATCGCTAGACATTCTTACATGTTGGATCCAAGTGACACAGGGAATAAAGGTCTCAGCGAGTTTCCACAAGTTAAAGTCACTCTGGCAACCATGGTGGTTCATGTGTTTCCCGAAAACTCTCGGAGGCTCAGATTCCTGCTTCTCGAAAGTGACAAACACAACACGGACTTGAAATTCAGTGAGTACGTCTCATTTTCTTTGCACCTGGTTTTAGAGACGGGAAAGAACTACACAGAAGCATTATCGATCAACCAAGTCTACGCAATTCACTCATACCACTCCATTTTCAAACCGCCAAGGCCCGTGCAAGTCAAGTGGCCAACTGAATCTGTAGATTTCTATTCAACGTGGACAAACCTTTCGTCTCAAATATTCTCGCACACCGCAACGAACGTGTTAAGCTTTGAATCACATAACACAGCACCTGAGTCATTCTCCTTGTGGAGCTCAATGTTTTGGAGCTCAAAGCGCAATTCAATTGTCTGGAGTCTCAAGCCGTCGCTTTACACTGAACGTCATACAAATGAATACGCTGTGGACGGAGAACTAGCGAGTATAGTTTATAAAAACATAACAGAAATCGGTTCCGGCTTACTTAATAGTGTAGACTTGGGAACCCTAATTCTCCAAGTTGTAGAAACAAACGGGCAGCTGGCTTTGAACAAGCGCAACGAGGAATTCAAATTCATTAGCTGTGGGAAAGCAAAGAACCTGAGTGTCCAGTGGGGAATATACTTTGCGTCTTATGACCTAATGTCATGGATAGGTGTTTTGTTCCTGATCAGCAGTTGCATAATTATCTGCCGGATCAATGGGCGCTTAACTGACGTCTGGTTAACTGGAGTCTCGTTGGTTTTAGACCAGGGTAACAGAGACCTGTTGAATCCATCAAGGAAGATAAGTCTCTTTTGGATAAACGGGGTGGCTATTCTGATGGCGTTGATTTTGACAAATGCCTACAAAGGAGAAAATATCAACGCTCTTGTGGCACCGCTTGCTCCGATTCCTTATGACAATTTTTCACAACTAGACGCTGCAAGGTTCCGTCTTTGTTCTCGAACGCTATCAGTGCGCATGAAAAATACGCATGGCCGGGGGATAGGAATATTTACTGCTATTGGATTTAGGCTTTTACTTGAAGGTAGGCTCCTATATTTTAGTAAGCAGAAATTATTAGAGCTTGACTTAAACTCCAAGGCATTGGCAGAATATGCGGAGAAAATTCACCGCCAGGTTTTACGCAGCAAGTGTGAACATTTGAAGAGTAATTATGAGCAGCATCTGTTAGCCTGTGATAAATTTTCGTACATTGGATGGTCAAGGGATCTAGAGTATTCGAAAAGTCTCGTCGAAGCTAGAGGAACTCATGCCAAGGACGTTAACATTGGAAAAGAAATTCTGTGGCGTAGAAAGTCCGGATGGGTTGTTGACAAACTTGTGGATTTTAATATTTACAATCGCATAGCTATGCTAATTACGTCAGGAATTAATGAGCGGTGGGACGCGTTGGTTCGAAATGCGGACACTTTACACATGTACGCAGTCCAGTATAAAAGGGAAGCAAATGGAACCGAAGATGAAACTGGGGGAGTGAAAAAAGTGAAAAAAGCTAAATTGGAAGAAAATTTGTCAACAATCTTTCTTATCTACGCAACATTTGTTAGCATTGCTTTTTGTTTCTTTGTAATTGAAACGGTTAAGAATTGTCTTAAGAAAATGTGGATAAGCCGAGCACGAATATGTTTCTGCTTGAAGCGATTTTGCATGGAATGCTTTAAATACACAATTGTATTTTTCTCTCAATGGAACAAAAACTAGGTTGCGATGCCAGTGAAGCTTAAAACGCACCATTTTATGCAAACGAATGCACTGTGTCTACGAGTCGATCTTCTATTTAAGTAGAACATAATTTAAATCCACTGAAATGTATTTGATGATTTATTTACTTTGTTTATTTATTTATTTTAGAAGGCAGTCCAAAGAATTGGAAATATATTTGCCAGGAGAATTACAGTTTTCATTAAGTTAAATCAATGAAAAAGACAATTTCAAATATATTAAAACATACTTTTTACGAGTAAATATCGTATTCATCATTAGTTGAAATCATCATTGAGTTATAATTATAAATTAGGATTAGAAGAAGCTTATTCAATATATTTCCCTAATTGCTTTAAGTGATACAAAATTTTTTTTAGTGATATCAAGTTCACAATTACTTTGGTTAGCAAGTATTTTAATACTACGATTAAGCGTTTCTTTACAATTATTTGTATTAGAAATAGAGAAGGAGTTAAGGTATTTGTTAGTGTGTTACTCGAATAAAATAGAACTAAAACCCCTTAGGTAAAAAGTTTTTGAATGCGTTGCATAACTTTAAAGATAATTCACATATACATTATTATCTTCTATTAATAGTATATTCAGGTTAAGTAATTGCGTTCCATGTATTACCTTGGGTTGAAAAATTTGAAATATTAAGCGACTTATTTGAAAGTTTGACCTTAAATATTATGACTCCGCATGAGTCAACATGTTCCCTGCAATTAACGAGTAGTATTATCTTAATACTAAGGGCTTTAGTCAAATGTAGACTGAAGCTGTGAATCCTGTTATCACGGGAGAAATTTCTAATTTTATCGGCGACTACCGTTTTCACTGTTTAATTCTATTTACCTTCTTGGTATACTTTCTCCACATGCATTGCAAGGTGTTTACTTAAGAATGTATGCTTGACAAATTTTGTGGGTGGCATTGCATAAATGTTTTGTTTTCTATGACATTAAATATTATTGCAAATTAATGAACTCGTATGAACGGCCCAAACTTATTTTGAACGATTTATAATAAGATTTATAATAATTACAAATATTTCCTAACCTGGCTTTGTAAGAATCAGCAACAATGGCTTACAGACAACTTATAACTAATTTTAAATATTGTGAGATTATTTTTTTGACAGTTTTAAGCATAAAAGAGCAACGGTTTGTTGAATGCAAAAGGATACAATGATTAAAGGAGTCTTGTTCTCTACAAAATTTGACTTGCCAATTTTAACCTTAAGATGAACAAGAGATGCACAAAGTTTTCTCTTGCTTTTAATATTATTTCCTGATACAAAAGATGCCCGACACGTTTGCAAAAACCCGGAAGAAGTAACCCAAATATTTGCAGTGACGCCGAATAACAGCCCATAAAATACATATGAGGCACCTCCAACTGCCAAAAGACTCATTGTGATATGAGGAGGTAGAGTCTTGTTAAACGCTATTCCCACATACATCCACCAAATAGGAGTACAAATTGCTACTCCTGAAACTTGGGAGAAAAATTTCACTCCAAACATTTCATTAAACTCATTCATCAAAATTCCTAATTCCCTGTATTTTCGTATACATTTTATCAGCTTTGTGCCTTTAAAATCTACACGCAACAGTGTCATGCAATTCCTCAAAGCAAGTACTGGCAACAATACACAATACGCTGCTATGGTTACGGCATACATGGCTAGAGAGAATTCTACAAAGAACAGAACTACGACCAGGAGAGCATACAATAATCCCTTTAAAAAAGGATTCTGATGGCCAGGAAATATGTTAAATACACAATCTGCAAACGGAGGATTATTCAGCATTATGTAACTCAATACCGTGTTTGGTATAGCCATAAACCTAGCCATATAGTTAAAATATTTGAAGACCACATTCAGCATCTTGTTTGCAACTGATCCTGCAATTTTAAAACACCAGTCTAATTGTTAGAGGAATTAGCGATATATGGATTTTATTACTTACGATTTTTGGTTTCTGCAATCATTTGAAGTTCATAAATGAAAGACCCGTGAAAAAATGACATGAATGTTTGTACGAATGTAATATCGCACGTCATAAGAAACAATAAGTAAATCGCAATGTGAATGAACAATGAGCTCACACATGAAATCAGAGTTAGCGTGGACATGCTACTTCTTAATTTCAGGAGTGAGGACAAACAAGTCAACATGATATGGGAGTGGATTAACACCCGAGAAAGTTGTAGTTTCCATTTGCATCCTTGTGGTAATTGTAGAGTCATTGAGGCTATATGGAAATCAAACAAGTGTCCTGCAGTTTTCTTTGTGAACTTAAGATGCTCAATAAAAGCTGGCAAATACACAGAATACATTTTGTTTCTGTAGTTTCTGCGATGTAAAAGATAGTCGTAATGGCCAATGTAATGACAAACTAGAAATTCTTTAAGTATTTGACTTGGCTTGATGACGGCCAAAAGTCGACTATTTGAGCTGCCTTGACTGTAAAGCGATTCGGAAATATACCCTCCTTGGCATTTTAATCAGTATTTATAATCAGAAAGATGATTTCATCAAAATTTCGTGAATATTACAATAGACGTTACTCAATGTTGTCGGTTAACTAATTGTAAGGATTCTGAAGTAGAATAACAATCCTGAGTTTTCGAGGCATGTCCACATTTGATTAGAGCTTTCAAATTGAAGTTTAAAGTAATTAAATCGATTATTTGAAATCGCCTTTTCACAAGGTTTGCTCAATGTTGACATTGACAGTATTGACAAACTTTAAACAACAACACAGGAATGCAAACCATTAGAGGAGGAAACACGTCAATAGAAGAACAACAGTTTCAAAATCACACAGGGAATTGAAAACATGTTTTCAAGAGAGGAGAAAGGAGGGGTTGTTTTAATTGTCAGCAATATTATTCGGCCTATAGAAGTAACAACTTTGATCATCTAAGGAATACAATTACCGCCTTACATTTCCTCAAGTATGTATTTGTCAAGGTTATCATGAATTATGAAAAGTTGCTAAAAACAAACTATCCAAAGAAGTCTCCATAGCTTATTGTTAGTAAAATTGATTTTTTAAAGGTTACAAGAACTGTGTCTAGTTAATACTACAATTTCTAAAGATATTCTCTCTTTTTGCAGTCTCAACATTAAAGAGTGTTTATTCCTAATTCTAGGTTATTGATTTTGGCAATAATGAGTGATACTTTCCCAATGATCTTCTAACCTATAGTTCACATCCAGTTTGTTATGCAGTGTCTCCATGCATTTGGGAATGTGCATGACGTCGGATCTGTGTACTGGACATCTTAATTCCATATATTAATTCCAGAAACATCCCTCTGTCTTTAAGATCCTTCCTCCTATTCCTTAAGGGAGCATGACTTACAGAACTCTCACGGAACTCCACAATCTCCACAGAGTATCTTTCATTCAAATGAATTCATAATTAAGATCTTTCAGTTGGGCTGATCCGAAGCAATTTCTAAAAGTAAAAACTTAAAATTCACACCCTCGGGCTTTAGTCAGTCACATAATTCATACATAGCATGTTCACATATGAAAACAGCTTAGGATTCAGTAGGAATTTTTTAGGGTAATTGAACTTTATTTCCACATCTCCTCATCTCCCACTTGTACTGACTAAAGGACCACTATACTCATCCCAATAAAACGTGCACAGCCAAAGAAGCAGAGTGTAAAAAAATGTGGGCAATCGTGTGTGACGGATCTTCTGCCTGTGTACAAAAGAGCTTAGTCATTTTTTCCTGCTGAATAATTCACTCACGAATATGTCATCATGCCTTATTCTTGTTCAGTACTTGTTGCTTAGCTTTGCTTGCATCCGTCCAACCACATTTATAGCTATGCATTTTATAAGCACACTAACATTTCATAAACTGAGCTGGTGTTGTGTGATGGGATTTGAGGGGAAGAATACTTTCCCCTGAACACCTTGTCTCTTCACCTTCATGGTGCACTGAACACAAGCTTAGTGATCCACATACCACGGAGAGTTTAGTTGAGTTTACTCAACCAAAATTCATTTCATTCCTCCAGGAACTTTACAAGGAATCATATTGAACTTTCATCTGCAGCAATAGTTTGCTGTGCTTATCAGTGCTGTTTTAATATTACTCGTCAAGTAGAGTTTCATGAAGATCCGTCCAAAGTGAGTTTAAGTAGAATAAAAACTGAAGTCTCGTTAATATGAAGAAATGTATACAAAAGGTTATTACATGCTGAGGATTATAAGGAATCTTTCCAACTTAATACTGGAATGAAATATACCTATAAGAAGTAAGAACACTGAATTTATTTAATTATATTATAATTGCGTAGTTTGCTTTAATTTATGTTCTTGTATAAAAGTTTTCGTTCGTTCGGTTCCTTGGATTGGTTTTTGTTCCTTCGGTACGTTGGATATATTATTTTCACTTAACAATATATAGTAGCATTAACACAATACTTACACGATTAATGTGTTTTCTAGGAAATAATATCAGTTTAGGTATTTAAGTATTAAGTAATTAAGAATTACAATAACAATAATGTATTCTTTTATTCTACTATTTCATGTGGGATTTAAAATGTGTTTTACAGTTTTACTACATAACAAATACTTAAATTTTGATCAAATACTAGTAGCACTGGAATTTTCTATGTGTGAAATCTTCTGGGGGTACAAAAGGAATCTAACAATTAATATTTGGGACTAAAATCATAGTGATGAGTGGAGGTAGTTTGCTCGTGTCGCACTCAGAATAGCAAGGGGTTTTTTATTGTGCTATTCCACATTTGCTACAATCCACAAGTCTTCCTTGAGTAACACAAAGAAAAGAGAGTAAAATATTTGAATATGAAGTAATCAGCCAAAATTAATGAAATCGCACAAGTTTTCGTCTCTTCCTTCTTCCGCTCCTTCTCGTTTAAATCTACGTCGCGTGTTCACCCTTAATTTATTTTCTGAAAAGTGTATATGGGCAGCTACAATGGGTGTTTGTAAAAACAGATCCCAAGAACCTTACTCGAGTAGCTGTCTGATTTTGGGAAAAAGAAAAACAGACTAGAAGGCCGTTCGGTCTTTTTGTTTCAAATCCAGATCTGTATCAGGTAATCAGAATGTTTTGAGAAGCTTCATTGGTCTACGTGACCGGTTTAAAAGGTTTAGGTTTTCATGTTAATGAACACCTCAATTCTTTCATTATCGTGTCAAGTCCGTGTCATTATAGTTGATACAAAGTTCTGCTGTTTCATTTAACTTCCAATTTGACTTTTGTACTACAATAAACTTAAAATGCGGATTAAATGGGTTGGACCAAAAACCGAACCTTGTCCAACTCCTCTACTTATAACAAACCTTCCGGATGTAAATTCACCTATTCTAAGGGAGTATGAACGATTGAACAAGTAACTGCAGAGCACATATAGCTTTGTAGCATGTTTAATATCTCTCAACTTAACAATGAGTGAAGACTCTTTGGGTGGCTAACATCAACGCTGTTTGACAAGATCTCGCGTTTCTGAATCCATGTCGATCTTTATTGAATAGATCCTGTTTTTATTGTGGGTTTACAACCTCTAGAAATCGCACCCCATTTGGCCTGTCCCTTCAATCCACACTAAGGTTAGTGTGAACTTAAGGGACGACAAAAACTGGACATATCATGCTTCATGACGAATGATTTTAACACTTACTCAAGTATATTTCCTAAACATATGCATATCAGAAATAGGCGAATAATTGGTCGGATGCGTATAAAAAACGTATCCGATTATATTAAGGCAAGACATAAATTGTTTTAAGGATCCTAGGACAGTGTCTGGTACTAAACATAGAGCTAAATAAAATTGACAATATTAATTATACATGGCTGAAAGTATTATTAACAACTCGCATTAATATTACATAATTCACACTACTAATGCAGCTATGTCAACATTAAAAACACTAACTTTGGGAATATCAGTACGACTTTCTATTTGCTATTAGATTTGTTGATGATTGTTGTCTGTTGTTTTATCATCTCAACATTAAATGATAAGGGATTGTATGTGAGAATTTATTATACATACCCACTGATTAATCTTAAATATCGTATTTTGCTGTTAGTTTTGAAATAAAGTTGCGAGCAACGATTTATATAGACTTAGTTAATAAACTTTTCTCATCTCATACGTAAGAATAGAATTTATGTTGGTTTTTAAAAGAACAAACACAAAAAATTGTATACAGCACACTTTAATGTTTTGTGAAACCGGATATCATACAACAGAGAGATAACCGTGTCAAACCTTCACAAATGTGCAATACAGAAGCAGTTGACACATAATCCTTTTAACTTAATTTAAATTCCGTGACACACAAAAGGTCAACAAAACCTATAGTTAGTTTTACTGTTAATTCAGTTGACATTTAAGCGGCCAATTTGGAATCTGTGGACTTGTTGTATAATGAACCTTCGGCTTCGTTTTCCCCGGTTAGTATGTTTGAAATGTATGTAACAAACAAACATATAAGTTTGTTAAGTGTTCATGCAGTAAAAGATCATTCGAGGAAAGTTAATGAAGAAGCTTTATTTAAGGACGACGAACGATTAAAGAACTTCCACACAAAAGTTGATGGTATTTCAAAATTAACTGACCGCTACTGTATATGTGGTATTTAGCAACCCAATAGCTTGAACCAAATGTTCCTATGAGCTTGGTGGTGCACAAAAATATGGTATAAAATTATTAAGGCTATATATTTCTAAGAACTCGTAGTAAAGAGTTTTAAGAGTTTTTTAGTTGACAACAGAGACGGGTATCATACATATTTGTGCATGAATGTTAAAAGATGTTTACAGGCAAAAGCCTGTTTCGGTGTTTCTGAGTAAACCTTTACATCAGTAGTAGCATTGGCAAGTAACCAAGTTAAATACTTTCGAAATTGAATAAGTAGCTTCTCAGTCACCAGACGGTTGATGGTGAGAATGTCGAGAGGTTTATGTTAGTGAAAGCTGTCTCAAAGATTATTATTATCTTATTATCTACAACCTGATGCATATGCTAACCTTTACATTGTGATACCGGAATTGGTTTAGTCCTGTTTCTGACCGCAAAGGCCTGCACATCAAACGAACAATTAGAGTGTGGAATGCAAACTCTCGTGAAACGTGATGTTCACTTTGCATTTCCTGGTTAGTGGAATGTGGATGTTGTAGACTCTTTCTGGTATCAAACAGTGCCGTACCCGTAATTTCAACCGTCATGTTCTCTAAATACTTAATGAGAGTTGGAATTTTAAATGCGGATATTTAAAGTACATAATAAATTATATAATTAAATTTAAAAAATATGCATATTCATGTTATACTATTAACCACCTGCTGTTAGGTCTTTTTTCAATAATGTCGTCACATTGGTCGCAATTCCAAAACGGAGAGGTGACCTAAAGCTGTTGAAGCGGCCACACTTTAACGCCACTTCCTCCTTAAACTGGGCACGTTTTTGTAACATCTCCAACTCTTCCAAGCCATTTCGTGATCGTACCAAATGTAAGGGTGAACAAAAATTTAACCACTTCCATATCAATTAAACTTGATGGTACTTCAATATTAAATAGTTTGTAATGCAAATGTGGTCTTTAGCAAGACAGGGTACAAAGGATATACAATCAAATGGTACACGTGTTTATAATAGCTTGTCGGTTAAAAACATATGGTGACTAAGGCAGAAATAATACTTAGAACTCGCGGTAAGGAAGCTTGAGAGTTTTCTAGTTTAAAAAACAAGGTGTTTCATGTGTATTTATTTATGCAAGTTAAAAGACGTCTTGCAGGCAAAAGCCGGTTGTAGTCGTCCGGAACTATGATCGAAGGTTCTCCGTGAATATTAATTTCAAATAATAATCAAAAAAATATGGATATTTCGCTCCAACATTATAGATCTCACCAATAATAAGGAATTGAACTTCCTCAAGTTAAAAGTGTAACATTTCCAATTATTAAAGTTCCAGAACTACTTTATATGCAATATGGCACGTTTTCGAAAGCATACCGGCACTTTATTCTTTGCAGAGTACAAAAAAACAGCTGGTCGCACAGCTGAAATCTCCCACTTACCTGCTTATTCATTCAGTTTTACGTAGTAAGAATTCAATTAATATCGGATCAAGCAAAGTAGTGTCTGTCTCTTGGAGCCCACTTTAACATTTCTTTAATTAACTCATTTTATTGTTTTAACATTTTAATTTTTGACAGTTTTAAAACTACATAAGGCTATAGGATTGGCTTGTCTAGCAATGCATTTGTTCGACGCATCATCAAAATACTTACATCAGCATTTAGCTGAAAACCGTCACTACAATTGTGTGTTCGTAGCAATTATAGCGTGCTAGCCAGAATTGAACGTTTTTCAGTTTCAACAAATATTCGAGTGGACATTAGAAAAACTCCGTTTGTACTACTAAAAATGCCTCGTATTACTGATATTATCGGTGGAATTATTTCTCATCTCCAAATTATTGGCTACCACATCCTTTAGCTAGTCTGTTTCACAAAGCGAAAACCTTTTTGAATTTATTGGACTTCAATCTGATTTATAGATAATCCTAAAAGTTCTTACTTTTCAAAGGCGTAGGTTAAAAATCTTGGGTTTCCAGGACACAGTTAATTGATTTCTAAGAGTCTGCCTTATTGTTTTGTTTCGATAGTTTTTTTATACAAAAAGATTTGATAATTTCTAATGTTCGTAGCTTTGGATGTGAGGTAAACATTTACTGCTAATCATTCTTGAAGATCCAAAAACTCTTGATTGCAAAATAACTTATCTCTAATTTTGTTGCAAGGATAGGTCGGAAAATACTGAATGGTTTAATACTTCGCTGTTGCTTCGGATAAAGGTTGAATCGAAGAAAATAATAATCGTAAGACCGTGTTGGCTGTCTTATTCGTGCAGAAAATATATATGGCTAACTTTTGATTAACTTACTAATCATAACTGCTGGGAAGTTGGCAGGATGGAACTGAATGCAATTAGCGTACATGAGCAGTAGTAAGTTCTGCATTTAGGATGAAACCTTCTTTCGCGAGCTCCAGTTGAGGAAGCTCGTGACAAAAGTCAGGTGTCAGTGATATACAAACCGGAAATCGTGACAACAGTGAAGCAGCATAAGTGTTCCACATTAGTCCGGATGTGAACTTGAACTTGACAATAAAAAATGTTGTGAATTATAATGTCTTACGTGATGAGACTTCTTCTGCATGAACGAGTATATCACTTCGAAAAGAACCAAAAGGTACTTTGGCGCAATTAATCTCTAACGGATCTGCAATACACGATTCACAGGGGGAAAACAAAGAGCAATTTAGATTCGAACCCTAGTCTAGTTCAATAAATAAAAACGAATAACTTTGAATGTGCCAAGTACGCAACTTATATTTTTGGTGACAATCTACACAACTTTAACAACTAATGTACAAATGATCTGCTGAAGCCGTGATGTAAAAGTCCTCATGATTTTTGTATCCAATTGTGGAGGAAAAATATTGTAAACAAAATATGTAACAATAAAAATCTGATAGTGATGGAAAAACTGCATGTATTTTAATTATGTTTGTTTCGACCTGTTCTCTTGAGGGATTGGTCATCAGTCTGAGTATTAGGAGGTATGGGTAGTGGAAAAATGCCTTCACTCCCAGCACTAGCATCATCTTCATCATCATCGTATTCAATGTCTGAAGGAGTCTTTTTATACACTTTTACATTATTGCTTGAGTTTATCTTCAACCACTCAAAGTACTTGCGAAATTGGTGAAGTAATCTTTCTGTTACAATGCGATTTATGGTAATGATTGGACCATTCCAAAAGTTGCCATTGACAGGTTTTAACTGATGAAACCTACGATAAGAGAGTTTATATAATTAAGTGAAAGTTATGGTATGGTTAGGCTCCTATATTTTAGTAAGCAGAAAGTAAGAAAGTTCACCGCCCCGTTTTACGCAGCAAGTTTGTACATTTGGAGAGTAACTATGAGCAACATCTGTTAGCCTGTGATAAATTTTTGTATATCAGATGGTCAAGGGATCTAGAGTATTCGAAAAGTCTCGTCGAAGCTAGAGGAACTCATGCCAGGGACGTTAACATTGGAAAAGAAATTATGTGGCTTAGAAATTCCGGATGGGTTGTGGACAAAATTGTTGATTTAAATATTTGCAATCGCATAGCTATGCTCATTACGTCAGGAATTAATGAGCGGTGGGACGCGTTGGTTCGAAATCCGGACACTTTAAACACGTACGCAGTCCAGTATAAAAGGGAAGCAAATGGAACAGAAGATGAAACTGGGGGAGTAAAATAAGCTAACAATACAACCTCTTAAGACGCTTAAGGTAAAAATAAACATTTTTTGGAAAAATGTGACCTTTGACCCTTAACTTAATAAACCTTGTCAGGGTTTCTCCCCATGCTGGGTTTCAAGCGAGATACTCACGATTAAGTCACCACTGCTGAGGTTGGGGAGTGGTAGGTGGTTGTAGTGGAAAGGTAAAGTGAAAATTCCGTATCTCACCCAATATAAATTTTGTATCTCGCCCAATGCAATTTTCTCACTCTCCTTATGGGGATTTACACAGGGAGCACGCAGAATTTAGCAGTGAGCGAGATACAGAATTTTCACTTTTCCTTTCCACTCCACCCACCTACCACTCCCCCACCTCAAATAGGAGTACAAATCGTAACTCCTAAAACTTGCGAGAAGAATTTCACTCCAAACATTTGTTAAACTTATTCATCAAAATTCCTATTTCTCTGTATTCCCGTACGCATTTTGTACGCTCCTATAGTTGTGCTGTACATAAATAAAGCGAATTCCGCTAGGAATATAGCTACGACTAGTGAAGCATAAATTAGAGCTTTGAAAAATGGATTCGGATGATAAGGAAATAAGTTTAATATGCAATGTGCAAAAGGAGAATTATCTAACATTAAGTAACTCAATACAGTGTTTGGTAAATCCATAAACCTCACACTATAGTTGAAAGATTTAAAGACCACTTTCAGCATCTTGTTTGCAACTGCTCCTGCAATTTTAAAACATCAGTTTCACTGGAATTAGGAATTAATGGATTTTATTACTTACGTTTTTTGGTTTCTTTAAGCATTTGGAGTTCATATTGGAGAGACCCGTGAAAAAATTATAGGAATTTTTTGACGAATTCTGCATCGCACGCCATGAGAAACATTAAGTAAATTGCCATGTGAATGAACAAAAAGCTCACATATGAAATCAAAGTTAACGTGGACATGCTTCTTCTGAATTTTAGGAGTGATGACATACTAGTTAAAATGATGTGGAAGTGGATTAGCATCCGAGAGAATTGTAACTTCCGTTTACCTCCCTGCGGTGCTTTTAGAGTCATACAGGCTATATGGAAATCAAACAAGCGTCCCGCAGTTTTCTTTGTGAACTTAAGATGCTGAATGAAAGCGGGCAAATACGCTGTAATATTATGTGTATGCGTTTAGAATAAGGTTGGCGAGTGATCCAGTTTGATTATACACTAATATAAAATAGATT
>JAQGAB010001753.1:0-14690 GCA_034696565.1 Isotomurus graminis
CAAAAATGGCCGCTGACTCTAAAGAAATCTGGAGGGCTTTTGGATGGAGTTTTACAGCATCTAAAATATTCGGTGTTTGTCAGTACAATTTAAATGACGTTACAAAATCATTAACCTACACTCAACCGAAATTATATCACAAGTGTCGTCTCTATGCAGCTTGTGGCAGTATTTGGATTTATCTGCTAATCTGCCTCATCAATTTGGCTTCCCCAATCATTTTCAAAGCACAAATATTACATGGATCAGTTCCTGTGATATTCACACTATTAATCGCATTGATTTTGGCACAATTGTGTATCATATCGTGGGTTTTTTGTAGAATTCCTGAAGGTTATTGCAGTTTTGTGAACAACCTAAAACCTGTTGCAGCTGCAGTTGCGGATTTGTTTAAAAACAAATTCAACATTATTCTCCCGTTTGAATGGCATTTTAACAAACGTTCTTTTTGGTCGCAGTTCTGGCTCCAGCAACAAAAGCGAAAAACTATTTGTTAGAAAAGGTCATTGGAACCGCAATGAAACTGTTGATTATTCTTGGAGCCTTTCTGGTAATACTAAGCATTTGCTTTGCAGTATATTTTCGACTCGACCCTTTGAATCACACATTCGCATGCATTTTTGAAAACACAAAATTGAGTTTACTCTATTCGGGTATGTTGTGTTTCGTTAGAGTTGTAGTGCTGTGGATAGTCCTCATGGAAGTATTTAGTTCTTCAATGATTTACATCTTGGGTGGATTTGTGTTCCTCCTAACGTTGAACACATCACTGTCAAAGTTATGTGACACAATTAAGAAACCTGCACTTAAGATAAGGTGGAAGAATGCTATCATGTCCCAGCAGGCATTGAAAACCATTAGAATTTACAAAATGATTCAACTCAACCTCGTTGTTAATAATAACCTGTTTTCGACGCAAGTTTCAGTGATGATATTCTGTGGATCGTCACTTATAGTATTAAGTAATTACGCTACTATGAAGTTGTATCATGAGTTTGGAATGCCCATGTACTTCGTTGCGCCTGTAATTTCATTTATTGTTGTGCTTCTTGTACTAACGTTAGTCCCTCAAGCTAATAATATTTACGAGAAAGGATCCGTTTACCGTAGGACCCTTAAATTTCAAACGTTCATGACGATGGGAAGAATGATCGTGAAATCGTTGATGCCGATTTCGATAAACGCGAGATTCTTTGTGATGAAATCATCCGTGAGGACAACGATTGTTGAGTATCAGATATATTACACAATGACTTTATTACTTTCCATAAGATAATTGGTATTCGTTGGTTTATTCGGAGATAGAAGGCAATATTAGAATTAATCAATATCTGCGAATGTTTTATTAATGCTGAAATATTCGCTGGATCCTTTAGTCATTTAGACATCAAATATTTAACTGATGTAGTATAGGTTAGCTTTATAGGGGTTAGCCATCTATACTAAATATTTTGAGACACATTTACTTGTTTGTTTCCTATAGTAAATGTGCAATGAGTGTACCTCTGCCTAATGCTTTATAAGGTTTTATTTGAATACTATTGTTTCTTAAAGTTTACCGGAGGATGTATACTAAGGCTTGTGAAGCCGGAATAAATCAATGAATTTGTTCTTTTTAAATGTCGCGATTTAAAAACTTATTCACGATCCAGCCAGCATAAGTATCACGATTGCCTCAATACATTTTAAACGCATTTATTCAAACACCCGACCACAAATGTAGCTACATGTGTCCACCGCCAATGCAACTAGGCTATTGCTCCATGAAGCAACCGTAGTTTTTACTTTTGTTTATTTGCATAGAGTCTTTTTTATTTTCTGTAATCTCAACTTCTCCTTCAGGGTTTAATCTCCAGAGTTATTTCACAGCCTTAATTAATTTTGCCTGTTTCACTTGGCATAGGTTTTCAAATTTCTGTTGTGACCACTGGTCTTAAGTTTAAGGTGTATTCCGTTGATGATTCTTTTTGAGAAAAAATCCAGAAAGCTCGAAAGTTGAATTTCGAGTTTGTCGTTCATATGAAATATGAACATAATTTCTTTTTACAAAATGATTCAGATATTCATTGGCACGTGATTACCCTAATTTAAACTTGGTCATGCACATGCATCTGAGAATGTTGTTTTGTGAACTCGCCCTTTATGTTGAACATTAACTTTATCTTCAGCATGCTATCATACGACTTATTGAAGAAACGCCACATGTGCTCTATTACTGTAGTTTCTAAGTCTGACTTTTGTATGCATGTTGTTGGAAGCAGTATGACTTTTTGGCTTTTGTTCAAGAAACAAAACCAACTTCTCGAGAACTAAAGCACAAGCGTAAGCGGGTTTCGCATTGATTAACCATTTGATCTTTGATTTTAGCGATGTTTTGTAATATCTGGACATGTAATTATATTTTGGAAATAATTACGTAAACACGATGCACTTTTATTTTAAAGAAACATTAAAACAAAACCAGTAATATTTACTGAGATTACAAACCAACGATTGTGCCTGTAATGAACATTTAAGAAGCGACAGGAAGTCCTATGAAATAAAAGGATCCTTGGAATCAAAATGAAATTTTAATTTATCTTATGCCATTATAGTCCTGCTGACTGTTAGTTTCCATATATTTTTTAAAATACACAACTTATTGTAGTTAACATTTATCTTTTGTGCTCTTTTCAGTTTGAAGTGAAGTGGAAAATGGCGTCGGAAGTTTTTAGATCATATGCGATGTACATCTAGGGTGCCTTTGTGATGTTTTACAGGTGTGAGTGGCACATCAATAGATATAATTATCACTTATGCCGTGCAGATCACAAATTGACCTATTGCGGGCGTTTAATATGCTCTTCACGTTCCCCATACCTGAATCAAAGCCATTTGACCAAAGTAAAAAACCTGCAAATACGATAAAGTGGAAAAATAATATTATGTTTAATCAGGCTTAGAAAACTATTAGGATTTACATGATTCAACTATACTTGGGAATGATTCAGAAGATGTATGCTGTGGAAATTCCAGTGATGATATTCTGTGTATCCTCTCTGATGGTTTTAAGCTATTAGGCTACTCTCTAATTGTATAATCATTTTGGACTGCCCATGTACGTCTTTGCTCCTGTCATATGTTGTTGTGATTCTTGTACTTCTTTTGCTTCCTCAAGCTAACAATGTACACGAGAATGGACGTATATCGTACTATTGTATTTTGCGTGAATCTGTTACATACATGACTATGGAAAGAATGGTTAATAAATCTTTAAAATCTATTTCGTTAAACGCAACATTGTTTGTGATGAAGCTATCCGTACGAACGACGGTTGTTGAGAATCAAATTAACTACACCATTACTCTATTTATTTCTTTAAGTATATAATAATCGTTGAAATTATTCAGCAAAGAAAAACGTGCAGTATTTTATGGAAAGAAAACGTTCCAATAATTATGCCTCCGTTTATTAAATTTTTGGTATTTGCAGTGAGAAACTTCCAACTCAACATAATAATATCCATTTGTCTTGACAATACACTTCTGTCCTTTTAGAAAAACCGCCTTTTTAATATAAGTTAATGAACCTTTGAGTAGAGTATTCTGAAAGATGTCTTTTTATGAATCACATTAAAAAATAATCAATAAAAATGAGTAATAATAGGTATCTGTGTTGTGTTATCGTCATCCATTAAATCGTCGCTGTCATAATTGATTGTGAGTGCTAAATGTGTTTCTGGGCCTTCTCCTACACTGATAAGTCACATTCGTCGCAGCCTAATCTACTCAAATAGATCCTCCACCTCCTCTCCTCATTGTCGTGGCAACTGGAGTGGTTTTGTCAATGAATCGTTTAACCAAACATTTGACATCACACATGGGAACAAACTTTAATGCTACTAGGTTATTGTGCGTTTGATTTTGTTAACTATAATTCCGGAATTGAAACCATTTATATAAGAAATTCAGAAACTGCCCGTCAAAAGACAGGAACAAGTGTGGAAAAAAAATTCACTGACAACTGTCAAATTCGTAAGTATGATTAACTATTAGGGTATGAAGAGTCCATAATTGCTAGTAAATTTACTTTTTTACAGCATTCGTGGAATGTTGGTTGATCAGTTTATTCGCAACTTTGTGTTTCAAACTATGCCAGCGCGCTAATTTACTGTGTTTTAAAATTGATTGACAGGAAAATTAATTTACGATTTGTTGAAATCCCAAAAGGCATTAAATTTTTACAATTACTTGAAATCATATTAACAAAAATAAGTAGTACTTTTATAATATTTTAAAAAACCTCCAATTCGAGTAGTTCCATGTGGATAGCTGATTAAAGCGAAACATTGTAACCCATGGTCAACAATAGAGCAAACACATAATCAATATGAATGATGGAGAAATTGAACACAAACAAGTACAGCAAATAATACACAGCTTTTATAACATAATGTATTTGTTAGTGTTGTATTTTGTCTTGAGCTGTTTTGAATAAAACTATAAATGTGCTGGTGGAATGATTAATGAGTTATGTACATCCGGAAGAACATTAAAATTTAAGTTCTGTGCTATGTACAACGCGGAGATTTTTTCTGTTAACAAGATCATTTTCTGCCATGTCTTAATAACAGTGTTTAAGGAAAAATTTGTGCCACAAAAATTTCCTTGCGGAAAAAATCGGAGGTAGAGCTGGAAATGAGTGAAAAAAAGGTGATCGCGCAATGATAAGCTCCCATAAAATAAAACTGTAATCTCCAATGTTAAGCTTCATAAGGATTTCCGGTTTTTAACATGGAGCGGGATCGGCGCTCACTTTTCACTCTCCTCTCACTCTCCTTTCTGGTCTCGCCTCTCCCGCTTACGGCAGTAACTATTAGAAATTTATCGTTGTGACCAACCCGAAAATTTAGTTAGTTAGAAAGTTTAGTTAGTGTAAAATATTTTGCGTCTGTTACAAGTTAAACAACGTTACAAAAACATTGTCTCACACTCCACCAAAGTTATATCAAAAGTTCCATCTCCACGCAGCTACTTGAGTTTACTTGCACCTAATAATTTCTTCCCAAGGGAATATACATCGCCGCTGTCCAAATTAAAAAAGCTGCATACTTTGGAGGCCGCGGTGTCCAAGGACATCCGGGTAAATTTTGATTTGTTGAGGGATATTCTAGAAGTTAGATTTAACTCATTCCGTGTCAAGTAAGGAAAATACCAAATTATGAAGTAGAAGGTTAGGTTTTAAAGGGAATTTTTTTATTTGTCTTGAGACATGTTAGCCTACGGCGTAAACCGAAGGATTACTTTAATAGATAATTGAGATTGCAAGGAGTTGCTGAAGCTGTGAAATATTCTGCTAGCTTTGTCCGTAAGAAGTGAACTATGTGCTAATTAATGGTCAGATTTATTAGTTTGTACGTGGATATTATATAATAGATTTTGTGAGAGGAATACAAATATTCACACGGGAATCTTGTACGAGCTGTTTGAAGTTTACTATTGTTAATGAGGTTTGTGTATTCCGAGAAATACATTAAAAGAGATACACGGGTTGTCTCAAGACGGTGATTATTAAAAGGCATGGCTTAGCGGCTTGCGGGTAAAGGTAAGAGGCCGTTTGAGTCATGCGGAGCAACACATAATTTCTAACCAGGTTTATTTAAGAAACAGAATAATTACTTTGTTTATATTATAACAAGTTTACATTTTATGTAAGATGTCTATTGAGAAGGAAAGAGAGGTTGTTTAATAATAAATATTAATATGGAAACAGGGGGTATTAATTAAATTTCAGACTTGCACTTTGTAGTTTGTGTTGCATGAAACTCTTGTAATGTAAACCGATTCTTCTTTTTATCCTGACCTGGCTTTGGTTTGAATTCAATGCAGAAATAGTTAGAGAATACTGTGGATTTTACTTCTTAGTATTGAAAGACCATCACAACTATAGGCATAAGCTTCCATACATGAAGGATCTGAACCTGGATTTGCAAGACAAGTTATTATTTGAATTTCTTACTGCTTCCAGGGTTAATTATAAACTCCTTCATCTCCGTAAAGAGAAAATTAGTGAATCCACTGAATTGAAATTTTATTAGTTACCTCTGAACCTCTAGTATGTGTGTACATATCAAGGAGGTTTAAGAGTACATGGTTTGTAGCAGCAGTAACTGTTAGGTGATCACATATAATAGTTGCACCATGGGTATTCAATTATAGTAAGTTTAACGGAAATATTAGAAAAAGCGCCACAAACTCACAATCCTACGACTTATGCAAACATAAACTTAAATCCAAAGAAGTTCCGGGATGTAAGTGCAGGAAAACTTGTTTTATCGATTAATCTGGATACGAAGGTATTTTATTTTCGCAAGTGTGACTTTTGTCAATAAATAAGTTATTTTTGAGCATTTGTATAATATTTTTTACTGGGATTTAAGCGACAAAAAAGTAAGGAAGGCTATTTGGTTGTTGTGAAAAGAATTCCAGGCCCAGTGGAACCCAAAAAAAGTACCTTAGCCGGCAAAGGAGATGCAATAAAAGTTTGTGGAATATTTTAGGAAGTAAAAATCCATTTCCGGGATCTGCTGAAACATCTGGATACTTAAAAGAAGTTCTAAGTCAGCGAAATATTCACTTGTTTGGTGATTGTTGTGATCCGAAACCGATATTCCCAGAGCTAACGAAATCCATAGAACCCAATATGGCTATTGTTGATTCAAGGTGGAAACAAGCTTTGGCCTTTAACAACACTTAAGTATATTCATTTACACATGTTTTTAAATATTTTTTTAATGAGATTAATTTATCTACAGGCTTCTAAAATTGGGAAGGAGTTGGTTGATCTTCTTAATTCAGCTTGATGGTGTCCAATGACTCAAGCCTTATGTGTCAATTTCTTTATGTTCTGTTTGAGTAGATCCCGGAATCCTCCTAAGAATTAGAATACGGAGAAGTTTATTGAAATAATTAAGACCTGTGACATAAAATTGTAAGAATAAATTTTTAATAGCCAAGTTTCTAGATTATCTTAGTTTCCAATTCGTTTGTTTGCTCCTATTTCGTCATTGATTGCGTCATACAAGCCGATTCCAAGAACCCAATTGTATCCACACGCCAACAAAATGCGCCCATGAGTTATAGGAATCTTTCAAACTTAACCAAGAAATTAATTCAACTTCTGCAAACTTATCCACAGTCAAATGGCTCCAAAACATTGCAAATCTACGAGTTGTCCTAGATGCACAAGAAACTGCCTCTGTATAAAATTGTTAGTAACCAAAATCAATTTGTTAAGTAAAATTTTATTTCATTAATTCTTTGGGCTTCTACAAAGCTTCATAGACTTCACTAAATTGCTTTTAGAAAAACCAAATCCTGAAAATTAACTTTAAAAAATGCCACGTACTTGTGCATTTTAAATAAAGCCTTTTAAAACTTTTGCCATAAAGATGATTTGCACTAATAATTGAGAAGAGACGAAAAGTCTATAAACCTTACGTGTTTAACGTCTTAAGCACTTAAGTATCTATGAAATATTACGTAACGTTCATTAACTTAAAGAAAGTAATAAAGTAATTGTGTAGGGAATCTGATACTCAACAATCGTTGTTCTTACGGAAGGTTTCATGTTAAAAAACGTCGCGTTTATCGAAATCGGTCTTAACGATTTGACAACCTTTTTCCCCACCGTTATATACGTTTGAAATTCAAGCATTCTACGGTAAGCGCATCCTTTCTCGTATATACTGTTAGCCTGAGGAACTAAAGTAAGTAAAAAAGCACAACAATAAATGAAAGTACAGGAGCAAAGGAGTACACGGGCAGTCCAAACTGGTGATACAATTTAAGAGTAGCGTAATTGCTTACAACTATTAGGCAGGATCCACAGAATAACATTACTGGGATTGCCGCTGTATAGATTTCTTCATTCAAACACAAGTACGTTTGAACTATTTTGTACATCCTAATGGTTTTCAAAGCTTGCCGGTACCACACACCATTTTTCCTCCTAACCTTAACTGTGAGTGGATCAATTGTGTCATACATTATTGTGACAAATGTGTTTAACGTGATGAAAAACACAAATAAACCCATAAGGTATATGGTGCCAGAAGTAAATATTTCCCATGCCATTATCCACATAGCAAAAACTCTAATAAATAACAAGAGATAATAACCGAATGAACCCATCTGTTCATTTCGAATTATAAATTCCAACGTGTGGTTCAAAGGGTCGAGTCGAAAGAAAACTGCAAAACAAACATATGTCAGGACCAAAAACGTTGAAAGAAGAATAAACAGTTTCATTGTGATTCCGATGATCTTCACATATGAGAAGCCAATCTTATTTTTTGAAGGTGCCAGATCTGTCAAAAATGGGAAAAAAATGATTTAATTGCTATGAAAACAAGGATTGTGTATCAAGTCTGCTGGACTAACCTACCGTTGCAGCTAAAATATGTCTGAGGTTGTTAACAAACCTACAATAGCCGTGAGGATTTACACAAAGAACCCACGAGGGAACGCATACTACACCCAAAACACAACCTAGCATTAGTGTGAATACCACAGGGACTAATCCATGCAATATTTGTGCTTTGAAAATTACTGGAGAACCCAAGTTGACGAAGCACATTAACAAATAAATCCAAATAATTCCACAAGCTGCGTACAGGCGACAGTTTTGATAAAAGTTTGGTGAAGTGTAGGATAAGGTTTTTGTAACGTCATTTAACTCGTAGGGACAGACACCGAATATTTTACACACTGTGAAACTCCATTTGAACGCTTTCCAGATTTCTTGAGAGTCAGAGTTCATTGTTGATGAAGATTGAGATGCCAAATATTTTAAACGGGTTTCTTATCTGGTAATTCAAGCCATCGTTGAATGTTTGAATTGCAAGGAGTCAGAGTTTTGACTGCAACTGAACAACACATCTGATGAAGTTAGAGTTTAAAATACCTTGAAAGGTGGTATCAACATTAAATTATTGATTGTAAGGATACATCCAAAATTTAGTCTTTAGACCGACGACAAAAGTTATAAAACAGCAAATAAATTGTTAATTTAAATCATGCGATATTCAATGCCTTCAAATCGTGATCGATGAAATCTTGCCGCATTCGTGTGGACTAAATATTTAAGTGCAGAATTACCGTATTTGACCATGTACGTATCAGTCCACCACCTCATTTTTTCCAAACACCTCAAAAGGAAATACAACGCTAATAAATACATTTAGCAAGATAAATCATGACATTCGTAGCGTAGTCCGTATGGAATTCAGTTGCTTGCGTTTGATATTTTCATAAAAATCAATTTGGCGTTTATAAAACAGCTTTAAGGATATAAAGTTTATAGTGGAAGTTCACTATTATTAATGAGGTTTGTATATTCCGAGGAATACATTAAGCTAGATACACGGGTCGTTTCATGTCGGTGTTTATTAATGTACATGGATTTGCGACTCTAGGGTATAGGTCGAAAACCGTGCGAGTCATGTGGGGCAACGAAATTCCTACCCAGTTTTATACAGCTGAAGGATTAATTTATAACATTACGACGAGTTTCTATTTTGGTGTATGTTTGTTGCTGAGAAGGAAAGCCAGGTTGTTGAATACTATAAATCACCTTAGGGAATATGCTCAGGAATCATTTAACTCTGACATTCTTTTAGAAAGAATAAAAGAGAAACACGCGAAATATTTCATTCCTGTCACGCAAGATGAGTCTTTCCTTTGTCTTATCTTACCTTGTCGCACCTAAAACAGTCCAGTCGCATTGAAAGGTTTGCACGTTATCCATTGGGCTCTAGGAGCCAAACCAATCCCATTGGTGCCAACCTAACTGACAGAACTTGAGTGCCATGCCCGACGTCATCTGTGGGAAGGGAAGACGAAGTAGTGCCTGTACAGTCCCTCCAGCCATAGTCGCTACGGTAATTCGAGCTTAAATCTTGATGAATCCGCCTAACCCCGGAGTTATGGACCCTGCAGTACTTCCAGTACCGATGGACCTAGAAAAAATATTTTAGTAAGTTCATGTGGCAGTATAACCGACACATTGGACATTGTAATAATCAAATAGCGGTATAAAGCGAGCTTTGAAGTTAATGAGGTTTGTAAATTCCGAGACATACAATAAGCGAGATGCACGGGTTGTGTCATGATGGTGATTATTAATGCAAATGGTTTAGAAACTTGGATAAAGATGGAAGGCCGTATGAGTCACGCGGAGCAACAAATAATTCCTAACCAGTTTTTTCAAGCAAAACAATTAATTGGTTACATTGCAACGAGTTTTAACTTTTATGTAAAAGTTTGTTACAGACAATGAGAAGGAACGGCAAGTTGTTTAACGATAATCAAAAATAGGAATATGCTTAGGAATTATTTATTACAATTGAGACTTCAATTTTGTGGTTTAGGAAACGTATCTACCTCTTGATTAGTAAACCGATTCTTTTTTATCTAGTAAGACTTATTATTATATAAACTCAGATATAATGCAGAAATAGTTGGAAAATACTCAGGAACCTACTTCGCTGTATTGGGAGACCATCACAACCGCTGCGTACTATTTATTGACATAAATATTCAGGTAAGTCTAGATAGATAGATAGATATTTATTCATGGAAAGATATGGCATCTGGCCTGTACATCCAAAATATATTTTTACCTAAGATTATTAATCATTGGTATTCCCTGCTTATTTATTTCATCAATTAGTATTATCAGTTCTTAGAGCAATAGCTTGAATACAATATGCGTGGAGGTAAGTCGGTTATGTTCTAATGGGCAATGAGTTTGATGACAACAGGAGATAATAATTTAAAAACTTGGCAGGGCTCTTGGTGGATACGGCGTAGTTTGAGTAGACACCATGTGCGTTGACTTAACTTATAGTCTCCTCTTCCGTAATAGAAGCACGGATTTCTAGTTTGTTTTTCATTAGCAACGCTTTTAAAGCATAACTTTTCACTGCAAGGAATCACCACTGAATCGGATGTGAAGATTGAATGTGAATTTAAACTTTTAGCTACAAATGAAATGAATAAATATTAAGTTCGAGCCCATCTGGCTTGTGGGTGACAACTTAATATTTGTTTCCTGTAAGGCAAAGTGGTATATTTCGTGTTTAAAATATTTGAAGCTTGTTTTATTGCATTTTATTTTACAACGAAGTTGGTTTGAATAGAAAGAGGAAATAACTTACAATAGATTTAAATGAATAAATAAATTGATTTAAATATCAATTTATTGTTAACAAACCCACCGCTTGTTTTATGAATTTAAAATATGACAGCGTGTACAGTAACGTACGAAATTCCGAAGCAAAAGAAGTTTTAATACTTTAAATAATACTAGAGTACGTTTCATTTTCTAAGAGTTATTTACTTGTATATTAAGGGGAAATTGGATGAGATAAAGTTTTTACACGTTAGCTTTTGCATATTTAAGATTAATTAGCGTATTTAATCCTTTAACACTGTAAGATGAGAGGTTTAAAATTATATGAAAATCACTAACATTTAAATAAATCATTTGAAGTTTATAAAGCAGGTTTATTCGTGAATATTCGTATAAACAAATAAATTTGCACTTAATCTACACTATTTCTCCTCCTATGAATTTAGAGGATTATTAAAGTGCAGAGGAACATTTCGAAATAGTTAAATAAGGTTAATTAGGCTGAAGCTTAGAAGTATAATGGACGACGAGGAGTTTCAATTGTCTGTGAACTGGATCACTGGGATGAATTGTACTTTTGGAAGTGGCAAATGCAAAACTCCATTTTTCTTATTCCTTTCGGAACGACTGTATTTTGGAGAATATCATTCATTCCTGGATTTCTGTGTTGGCAAGAAAGGGACCCCTTGGGGGAGACATTGTAGTATCCGCAATGCTTAAGTCTGGATGAGTCAACAGTCAGTGGACCCTGCAGTAGTTCCAGTACCATCGATGCCTAAAATTGTTTTTATTCGGAACGTATGCAAGTATAAACGATACGTGAAACGGCAAAAATTAATGAGCAATAGTCATAGTCATAGCGGGTTTATTTAAGTGACAATAATACATAATTGTGTAAACAATTCTTTTCAGTATTAGGTCACTAGGTAGAATAAATAAATAAGGCAATGCTTTGAATTGGAATGAGCAGTGTTTAAGATGTTTGTCATTTTTGATCTGCTTTTAAACTATCGAGAGGAAGTCCTAACCAGCAGTTGTGCAGAAGGCTTAATACACTTATTTTGAACAAACATTAACTAATCCTGACTAGATATCTTTTAAACGGCTATGAAGGATTATATTTGTTTAATTCGCAAGCTTTCAATGAAACACCGTAATCTTCATCAGGCTTACAGTTTATACAGCTAAAGATATCAGTTTACGGGTTAAGGAATATCTCACATAAATTATCGTTGATTCGAATACATAGTGACTCTTTGAATTTCCGGTGATATTTACGTCATTCTTTGTGAATAAGTCTACTTGAATTCTTGTCTAACATATGGTTGTTAGATTCCATATGCACTGCTATTGGTGAAGTCTTAACTCTCTGGTTGTTTACATTAGCCATGTGCTCATCTGTTCTTGTCTTAAGATCTCTCGAAGTTTCTCCAACATAAACTGAATCACAATCCATGCATTCCACCACATAGATCTCACAATCTGGACTAATTTTCTTTTCCTTGGCATTACAGATGATCCTTCCAGGCTCAACTTTAAACAAATCCCCAATTACCTTTGACTATGTATGTTGTGAGTGAGAGCTCTTTCAAGCTTGCCGCGTAAGTCTCATTGCCCCATTGCAGTCACTCCGTTAGCCAACAGCCTGAACTAAATTTGGGTATCACCTCCAATCTACAGAGATTAGTGTGTTTTTCACCATAATTTGAATGGGTAGATAGGTTACACCTCGCCCACTTCTCCAGCTCACCATTTCCAGTAATTAGCTGGAGGCTTACTGGCGGTCGGCTGTGTGTAGGCTCGGATGCCCCAGTACACTATCCATTCTCAATAAACAGCGTAGAAACCCGTCAGACATTATCAAATCACTATAAGCCACACACTACTAGGACTGAGCCTCCATAGGAGAGACAACCCAGACCCATGAATCCAGTAGATAGACTACTGAACCACCGGGCCGTGGCTTACCTTTGACTATCTATAAAAGCAATTGATCTTTTGAACATATGATGAAGTGGAAGACGATCTTGTTGAAATCAACCATAGTGGGTAGCATCTTTCAAAATATAACCACGACACAAGTTTTCAATGCCTAAGTTTGGTAATGAAATTTTACAGTGCAAATGTATTTCTTGCGTAAATTCTCAAATTTATGCACAGAAGTGCTTGAAATTGAATACTTCATAAAAATGATATTATTGTAAATTAAATACATAAATAAAATTCTCATCGTTAGTCTTCAATTCGAGCTACTAACTGGAATAAAAGAAATTTAGACAATTATGTGTTTGTGACAAAAAGATATTAGAGATGCAATAATAACTTGATTGTAATACCAGCATTATGGAAACATTGGTGGTTACGAATATTCTGAAAATTATTTCTGTCCCAACAACTTCAAAATCACGGAAATTGACAGTAACAGAATTTCAATTTTAAAGCTTCTTTAACATGCAATTTACCTGAATCTGTTATAATGTTTAAATTGATCATATTGAAAGAAAATTTTTTGTAGATGCAGATTTATGTTGAATTGAAAGTAAAATAATGTTGGAGTTTTACATAAACGACCTGGAAAATATTTATAACCCGTCTTTGGAAAAATTGGTTTTTAAATCTCAGTATTTCTACCTGACGAGTTATTCTCAGAATGGTAGTACTTCTAAGCTGTCGTTTGACCAAAATCTAGATACCCAGCTTCTTCGCCGATGATAGGGTGGGATTGCTAAATTTGTTCAAAATAAGCTGTATACACTTATATAGTTTGGAAAAACTAAAGTATGCTTAACCTTAGTTCTGTAACAGAGAAAAGTATTTAATAGTTAGAGGAGAATGCAAAAATCAAATGCCTTAGGGTGAATTTAGTTACACATTCAAGGATATTATGAATTTGTGCTGAAATTTTCAGCCTGTGCAAGGGCTGCAGGATTTCATCGATAATAGCCGCAGTGTTCAATTTAACGATTTTTTTAAGAAAATCGTCGCTGCTCTGCAGTTTAAATATTTGATGTTTGAATATAATCAATAGTTTGATTGGCTCTATATAACAACTTTTATATCTAATCTAATAATAAGTCCAATTTTTGATATCACACAATTTATGTTAGTTGCTTAAGTTACTTAAGTCTCACAGCAGTTACCCAGAATCCTCTTCAAAAATGGCATCTGACTCGCAGGAAATCTGGAAAGCTTTCAAATTGAGTTTCGCAGTGTGCAAAAAAATGTGTGTCTGTCAATTCGAAGTTAACGAAGTTACAAAAACATTGTCTTACACTCCACCGGGGTTATATCAGAGGTGTTATATCTACGTAGCTTGTGGAAGTATTTTTACTCTTTTGTTAATCTGCGTTATCAACTTAGCTTCTCCAGTCATTTTCAACGTACAAATATTGCATGGATTAGTTCCAACGATATTCACACTAATGTGTGGAATGGCTTTGGGAATAACGTGCATTCCATCATGGAATTTGTGTACTAATCCTTACGGTCTTTGTAGCTTTGTGAACAACCTCAAACCA
>JAQGAB010001754.1:0-14684 GCA_034696565.1 Isotomurus graminis
TTCAGGTGATGCCAAAAGCTGTACTGGAGTGTTGAGTGACTCTTGAACTCCATTCAATATGATCACCTATGAAACATATTAACATATCCTATTGAAAACATACAATAGGTTTTTCTTAAATTATGTTCAACAATAAATGATAAGTAACAACCTCATTGTTAAGAGTAGCTTGCTGGTACAGTTGAAACAGTTGGATATTGTTTTCAGGAAATATTTCGTACAGTGTGTAATTTAAAGCAACTCCACTTGAAGAAACAGTTGTACAAAATAAGAGGAACAGAAATAACTTGATTCTTTTCATGTTGAAACTTGAGACTAGTCGTGTGTGTTTGTGTGTGTGTGTTGGCTGCTGGTTCAACTCTAAAGAAATAAATCGCCATGGGATGAATCTTAAACTTTTTTGTATCTTATCTCAATTTGAAGATGACTTTGGTCCAAAGTCAAACAACATGGCTTTATGAATAATATCATCTCTCAGCACGGCTCTTTGGGGAGATCGAATATATTTTTTCCTATTCATTAGCCATGAGAAACATAATTTTTTGTTTCACAAAATAGTAGGCACTTGTAAAGGATGTGTGTCTGTCTCTGTGTGTGCTTAAGATTAACTCTATAAAGGTTAGCAATGTACGGAGTGTATATTATATTCAGTACACGTGTAACAAAAGGAAAGAGCAGTGTGCAGTGGATTCAGCTTGTATATATCAAGTCGTCAAGCCGTTCTCTGCGCTTGAGCATTACTCATCTTACAGTCCCATCATCTTATCAGTTTACTACCCGAGTATTAAACAGCTGAACTAACATGGGAATGTTAACACGTAATTCAGTATTATAATATTTATATTCGAATACGAAGGAGCTTATGCTGATGCGTTGGTCTTAGAAAAGGTTTTTTGCTTTCGTTTCTTGTTAAACTCTTGAACAGTAAGATCTTTAATCTTACTCATTGTTAGTGTTTAAGTTGACAAAATTTCTTTGTAATTTCTCTTCAATATTACAGATGCATAAGAAGATTTATTACTTTTTAAAGTGAGAGGTGAGAAATTGTGAATCTCTTCACAGGAGCGCAGTGTTCATGAAATGTCTTCTTTATTAAATATTTTATATATATTTAATAATTTAACATCTTAAGTATGAATTACCAGATTGGCATAAATTTTAATTCAAAGCCCAGTCCGACTTGCGTATTGTCCGACTTGAATACGAACAATTACATATCTTTGTGTTCGTAAGTGACATTGGTTGTGTCCCCGCAACGGCTGTAAATATCCGTAAAATAAATTTACCAAATAGGACTTTTAGAGTCAAAATAAAAATGCAACTTACACAGCTGGCGAATGACGTTGCCACGTTTTGCATGCAGTTTCAAACACCGTCACTATCATCACTTTTGCGAATTCTAGACTTTTCAGTGATTTATTTTATCCTAGGTCTCGTCCTGTCCTCGGACAGGTTTTTTTAGCTATCATCTCATAAAAGGACTTAGCGTGTCAAGTTGAGATAGGAAATCATAAGCTGTGCCAAGTGTATTCAGAATTAGAAGGAACGAAACAGTAGTGATCTTATTAGGAAACAACCAGTACAATCAATATGCTCTGTGTGATTGAAGCAATAATTCCAAAGTTCTAAATTATCCTTACTGATGCTATCTTTATTTAAAAAAATTCTAGAACCTGCCACATTATTTAAGTTGTATTTACTGAAAGTTCAGGGCTGGAAAGGGAAAACATTGCATGGAATGCCTCCATTGCAATTGCACAATAGGTTTCCTGAGAATATAAAACAAGTGGAATTTCTGCAGCCGGATCCCCTTGTTCCACTTAAGCACGTAGCTTGGCATCTGTCGCATTGGGTTTGTCCTGCACAATCAAAAATCTTTCTATTAAATATGTTTCCGGGTAACTACACTAGATAAGTTAAATAATTTCCAGAAACTTACCACGAGACACGTCAACAAGGCAACAAGGACCACAACAGAAAAAGCCACAATAGTCAACAGAATGAAATATTTTGGGATCATTTTGATCGGAAGTATTAAAAAAATTAAACTTAGATATCTTATGAGAATAGGAGAGGCTAGAACTGTTGTGAAACAGCTAGAAGATTATTAAAGATGTGACACTGAGTTGCTTCATCGTCGTCTTTTTTATACTCCGGTCGTAATTATATTACAGTAATAATTATTTAAGCTACACTACTGAAACAAATTCTAGAAGAAAACTCAAGATCCAGCTTGTTTCTTAATGTGCTTCTTGAGTTATAAATCAACTAAATAAGTACATTACTGTATAGTTAAATTCACAAAGAAGCATACGAATCAATTTAATGGCATACTTTAGAAATCTACCACAATTATTTTTGCAGTCCCCACCGAGTACAGTACTACATAATTTTGCTATGAACATTAACAAAGAGCTGACAAGGACTGTTTACCGTCACACGAGGCGACGCGAAGGTCAAAGTAATTACGAATCCAAGATTTTTAACACTAAGCTAGATCGAACGTATTTAAAAGTTTCAAATAGATTAGCTTTATCCATAAGCACTCTGTTTTACTTTTGCATATTGTGCAATTGCGTCATTTAATAGGAACAATATATTACAACCGATTTTTCCCGTACTCTGTTTATTGGAATTAAGCATTTCACACGTGTTGTTCACAAATATTCATCAAACACTAATCCACCAATTACTATAAACATCGTTTAATATGGATCGGGTTCACAATAAACAAATGAAAAGACTGACATCTTTATTACAAACAATTCACTTAAGATGTGATAGTCTGAACTCTTGGGATTTCTGGATTGCAATTCTGCATAAACTATATTCTGAACTAACCCTTATTTTTAACTAAGTAGGACATAAAAAATATATTGCTGTTATTGAGATATAGCTTCAACATGTGCAACTGTAACTCGTTTATTTGATTGCTCTTCACATTATGGAATAATCTCATTAAGTTGCAAACAAACATGTAGTTTAACTAACTTAATTACCAATATTAGTCTAAATGTAAGCTATTCTTCAAAAGCCTAAACGTCTTCTGAAGTCGGATGTACCGCTCAGTGTACAACTCCTCGAATATAAACGACACAAGTGTTATTAGGCATGCAAATAAGTAGAATTTGAATACTGTCCATAAGGATCTGTAAACTGTGAGTTGTTGCACTTGAGGAACCAAAGGAATGTTAGTGATTGTTTGATTATGTGCCTTGTAATCTTGGACTTTATTGTGGAATGCGTTTAAATATCGCTCTTTATTCCATTTAGGAATGAACCCACTTTCCACAAGGCGATCACTCAACCATACCGTCGGTACTGCCAAATACGACCGAAGAGTTAAAGGGACTTCAAAATCGGGTAAGTTCTGCCGTGCAAATTTACAACGCACGCCGTTCCACAGATATTTGTCCAGATAATCTTCTGCCCAAGCAGCAAAATGAGTCAGAGATTGCTCTGCTAATACGTGTTCAGCGTAAAATGTTTCAGAGTCGAACGTTTCGTTAAATACGAACAAGTCGATAGTCAGATTATACTTCAGCTTGTCAGTTATTTCTTCCGATTTGGCTAGAATTAGGTGATATTCCCTGTAGACCATCATAATCTTATGGGATCCAAGCAAATCTTTGACGGTTTCAATTGTGTCTTCTCTTGGGGGGCTATAACGCTTGAAGTGACTCGAGACGTGTAGCCAACGTTAAGGACAACGAGAAATAAAAATGCTACTTCAATTGGAGGTGGATGTACATGCTGTCGTGCCTGCCCAACCACTACCCACAAGAAATCGAACAAATTCCCAACACGCCTCGTATAAACGCCCACAAGTATCATTGAAGCAATAAATCCTAGCCACACACCCCAGTGAAAAGGCTCAACAAGAAATGTCCAGGATATTTCAATTGTACTAAGAAAGTGTTTGCAGTAGTGCAATTTAATGTTTAAACGTGTCGCACACGAATTAAGCACAAGGCTTCCGGGTGGCACACTGAGACACGTAACACAAAAAGCTATTGTTCGGTTGTATCCGATCTCATAATCATATTTAAAGTCGCCGTATACGAAGCTTAAGTTTAGCTTGTCGGCAACCTCGTGGGCTAGCGAGTACATCATGTTACAGAGTTTCCTGTTTCGGCTTTTATAGTCACATGATTCATACCACCCAAGTGAAAATGAATTTATGGTTTCAACTGTCCCAGCAGATCCGTGGCCACTTGTTCCAGATTTCAACTGGTTTTTCCTGTACATTCAGTTGATCCTGGCGGGTTTCGGAAATGATGAGATGGGCTGGAACGACAGAATTGTTTGTCGTGTTGGGCAGAAATAGCAGAAATAACTCCACATGACGGATTCCTTTGAAGTATACACCACAATTGTTTTTGATGGTGGAAGAAACACGTCCCTGGACAACGCCGCGTTTTCTATATCTTGGACAACTAAAGGGTGTTCAATTATAACGTAGAATATTGGGGAGAGCACGGCTAAACTAATTAGCTTCATTTCCAGAAATATTTCGGCAATGCTGGACCCTTTAAGGTGTATGATCACAACTAGGCATTCGTTTCCTAATAATTTCCGATTGTAAGGAGAAACTGGGTCACACGTACTGGACACATTTTCACGGTAATCTTCAGATGCAGATGCACAAGGTGTGATATTCAAGTTGAAGAAGGGTGGCGTGGATTGCAGTAATGGTATTTGAAGTTCGCTTTCTATAAAGCCTAATGATGATTCAGTAGGTATTTGTGTATAAATAACTTGGACAAGACAATTAGATTTTTCGTATGTTTGTCCAAAATTGATTAAGTGGCTCTCAGAAACACAAGAAATATTCCTAATTGTACCAAATATTAAGCAAACTAACAAGAGTTGAACCTTGTGGATCTTCATAGCTTTTCTTACCAAGGACAGATGGGTTGATTCTGTTTGAATTATGATACAGATCAGAATGATTTCCACAATAACGATTACATAGACTGAGCTACTGACTGATTGACGGATATGCTACTGTATTGTTCTATCGATTAAATCCTAATTGATACTAATAAAGTTCGAAATGTCGTGAAAATACGACAGCAATAGGCGCGATTTTAGTCAGAATAATCTGGGTGTATAAATTGATGTTAATAGAACTCAATACAAGTTTGCTGTAGTTCAAGGAGTGGCTGAATTAACATTTGCAGAGTCAAAATGGCTACCACACTCAACTTGTTAAAGAACATTCAAATACTAAATCAGCAATGATAAGCAATAGCTCTTGATTTGCTCCAACCTCTGACGATGTTAATACTTTAACATACAATCTACTCCTTCACGTTCCACTTACATGCTGACACTTTCGTTTATTAAACACGTATCCTTCTACGTAAGTCATACTGAACAAATAGCAGTGGTGGATTGGCTGACATTTGTATTTTCCGGACACATGAATCCTTGAGTTCAAATATATGGGATTGTGTATTTGGTTTGCTTGATTCCACAATGCGTTGTTTAATTCATTCTAATGGCCGGACTTTCGGCTGCCCAAGGCTTGACAATTCTTATACAAAACAGGTACACTCAACCTCGTGCACACGACATTTAGATACTTATAGATTGTTGGAGTGTGTTTAGTTATTAAATATTTATAAATGTCAGTTCAGTCGATTCCTCGGATTTCCTTTCAACTTGTCATACGAAATCAAAGATTAGCCATCTGATTGAATAATGTTGTGTACCACGACTACAATAGAGACGATTAATGAGCCTAATTTACCCAAGCTTCATAGCACAATGTTATAATGTGGTAATTATGGATGATAGATGTGTAGGGTGAAACACACTTAATCTAAATATACCAGAAACAAATCATCAGCCATTTTCGGTGTTGACGATACATCTGGGACGGAAACCTGATGAAAGAGTTTTACAGGTTTTTGCCCATTTCGTTTCGTTCTTGGGCATATCCACAACAGCTGGTGGATTTTTTTGCTTAGAAGCGGAATATTTAATCCTATTACTTCACCTACTTCAACTACTTCCAAATATTTTAATAGTAAGATGAAAAGAGTCGTGTGGGTTCTCTTGAACGCAAGTCAGGCTGGGAACGGTGACGCGGGTTGAGGACTTGGAACCCGACTGGAGGATTCTGGAAGTCTTGGGGGACGAACGGAAGGAAATTGGCCCAAAGGAAGTTATCATTCCGCCCCTCAAACTCATTCCTGAGTCTCATGTGGCCTTTCCGGCTGATCCATCGTCCCTTTCGCTTGTATCTGAGTAGACTGTGTTTGCAGATTCTAATGTAACTGGGGCGAAGGGGATATACTGCAGGGGACTATAAGGGTTCTGAAACTCTCCATGCCAGCGATTCCTCTGCGGGGAGTGTTTGACAGTCACGGATACTTTAAAGCGGGACTGGAAGGGGTCCATCGCGCAAGGGAATTGAAATACACGGCTCCGTCACTCCAAAATTCCTTTCAGAAGGATATGTTGATTGCTGGAGAGTTGCTTAACTTGTTGTTTTTTATTCATCGCGTAAACCTTCGTTTATGGATTCAGTTAGATTCGGAATAAGTTTGTTAATTGGCAGTGAACCAGTTTGTAAGGAAACTTTGTTCCTATCCGAAATATTCCGTGACATGTGAAGGTCTTTACATTGTCGGTGTGCATTGCTCTTGCTTTCATAATTATTGACTGATTAACCTTCCATGAATTCACGACAGAAGAATATTCGAGGTAAGCGTAAAGGAGGAGTAAATGAAAAATTTGAGGAGTCAAAAAAGTCTTTAAGGTATGCATACATTTAACAGCTGCGAGGAACTAACTAGTCTCTTTACTGTCTCATTCCTGAAATATTTATTTATTTAATGAGTCCCGGGACAATAATTTTATTGTGCTTGTTTATTAGTTATGTTCAGTTGTACTTAGTTTAGTCTGAATAAAATTATTTCTTTGTTTTACCCGAGGAAACCACAATAATTAAATCCTTACTGTTTCATATAATTATTAGAACTGCTTATTCCTTCATATGCGAGAGGAGTTTGGGTCTCATATTTAAATAGTTTGTGTTTAAATCCATAATCAATAAGGTTAACACTGTGTAATCGAGTTGTCACAAGGTGTATTGGTGATACAGGGTAGTGTATTTGAGTGTACAAAGAAAATATTTGAAAGAGGATAAAGAATCAGGGAGTTTTGTAGGCTTGAGAAGTGAGTAGGAGTAGAGAGGAGGGTATTAATAGTGGCTGGAGAAATCGATAATTCAGGAGAGAACGGGTAGGAAGATTTTGGATGTCTATGCATACCAACAGGTTTCTCCGGGTTATTAAAGTGTTAACCTTGTAGGAGTGACGTTACTCATCTCCCTTCAGATTATCACGAGCTTTAGTTTTCTGTGGAATGGTTTAGTGCTTCGTTTTATTTAAATTTCTACAAGTCTGAACTTTAGGAACTTTAACGTTACGAGAATTACAACTTCATGTTGATTTAAAACACAGACGATATCTTTGGTTCTTGTTATTTTGAGTTTTTCCCTGCTGGCGCAAACAGTGTGTCGGTGTCAAAATGAGAGAGACTAGAATGGGTCGTTGGGTTTCTGGATTTCTCATTCACTTAGCCTATCCAGCTCCCTAAATATTCGGGTGATCGTTAAAAGTAAAATAAACAATTGAAACACTTTCCAGTAACATTGGATTAGTATGTCGAGATCTCTAAGACTTAAGGAGCAATTAAAAACCTTCTGCTAGCATGTGGACCTTCCAGCACCCACCACCGTCTATGACGAATCCAAGTAACAATTAATAACAATTGGGGAACTATTAACTGCAATAAAGCTTTACGCAATGTTTTGTTCTCTTCGAGTGGAAAGATAAACTCATAGCAAATTCTGCGACGGAAGACAACGAGTTGGTTGAAATAGAAGTGAGGAAAAATCGATAAAGTTTGGTTCGCAAGCAACAAGTCATATTCTCAGAGTTACTACAGCTGATTTTGTTGAGAACAGGAAGAATATTCAGAGAACTGATTGTGAGTATATGATTAAAGAATATTTACATCAGACTTTACAAAGATTCTAATTCAACAAGGAATACGAATATTCAGAATTTAAAATATACGAAGCCGCGAATATTTTGTATTTTTATTACATAAAAATATATTCGTGCCAATGTAGCGAAGAAGAGTGTCACATTAACTATGAAGGCAACTCAAGACAAGTTGAGGATGTTCAGAACATCCCGAGAGACGTTGTTACGTGGAAATTTTGAATATTCACAGACGGAAACAAAGGACGAGAGCGAAGTGAATGAAAGTCCACCTGATTCGCAGCTACTTGAAGTGATGCTCACCAACTCTGCTGTAAGTTTCCACATGGAATAATAATTTTTAGGTAGGCTTTAATATTCTGTTTACTTCTCAGGTGAGCGAGGAAATCGTTTCGTTCTTGAGCTTTAAGGATTTGAAGGCGGCGTCGGAAGTTAGCTGACAGTTCCACAAAATGATCCGTGGGACGGGAAGATTCACTCAAAATGCAGTATTGTCGGTTACCAGGGACCTTCATGTGGTAAAACGTATTCTGGCCAAGACAATGTACCACTGGAAGAGTATTAAAGTGAATCTGTCGCTCCCAGTGGAGATTTTGAATCTTCTGCCTCGGATTTTGGACTCTGTGGAGTTTGTGTCTCTTATGGACACAAAGAAATGTTCAAGAAATCCCAGCCCAAAATTGGTGAATGTAATTCGGCAAGTTTTATTGAGTCCTGGGTTGTTGCATCTGGAGATCGACGCTGTGCTCCTGGAATCCTGGAACTTCATTGGATGTTTGCAAGACAACAAATCACCTAGCGCGGCGCAAGAAATATTTAAAAAACTGGAAAAGCTAAATATTATTGGACAAAATCCGCTCCAATCAGACGCCTCACTAATTAAGCGGATTCACCATTACGACAAAAAAGCGGAGGCTTTAGTAACGAACCTTCTTAAACTAGCGGGGAGTACTGGACAACTTGAATCGTTCCAGATGACGTACGACACGTTTTACGGACACCAGAGGAATATTCTTAAATCGATTAGCACTCTAATCGCAAGGAATAGTGATACTTTGAAGGACCTCAGTATTATTCCTCAGGCAGGTGAGACTAGCCTAATTAGAGAATCGATACTTCCTAAACTCAAAAGTGTTAAATTAGTTGTGCGGGACCCCGTCGTTTATTCAGTGACAAAGTTCCTGGACAACCATCCGCAACTGGAACACCTGGACATTTTAATATCCGGAATAACTCCTTTGTTGTTTACTTCAATCCAAGGAATTTCTAGAAATCTAATTAAACTTCACATGGAGATGAATCATTTGAAAGGATTTGAAAACGTAGACTGGTCGTTTCTTAAAGAAATGGCGCGCTTGAAGGACTTTAAAATCACAAGAACTGGCGAAAATTGTTCAGGGTCATTTGGAACAAGAGATGCACTTCTACCGCTGCTCCCAAACAACCAACTGGAAAGATTATGTGTAATTTCAATCTATGCGGTGGGATTGCCTTTGGGAAAAGCCAAGAAGGAGATGTTACAGGGATTCAAATGCTTAAGGAGTCTGACTGTTGTGAATTGCGAGAGCTTTATTGACGACCGGGCGATGCAGATTATTCTTAAAGAGTTTGAATGGCTGGAGGAGTTGAACCTGAGAGATTGTCTTCTATTGACTGACAAGGGAATTATTGGCGGAGGTGAAGGGGATCTTGGTGTGTCGCTTTCTAACCTTAGGCGTAAGTATTCATCTAATTAAGTTGTAACCAGTGAATGAATTCAGGTTGTCGTAGGTTTGAAGAAGCTTATACTTTACCCAAAACATCGCGTGACGCCGCATGGTCTCCTTTCCGTTGCGATTCTACCAGCCCTGGAAACCTTTGAATTTATAACCTTCAATTATGTAAGCCTCTAATGTTTTTTTGTCATAATAAACGATCAAAGTCCGTTCTGTTTAAGTGTATCGTTTGTTTTAGGATCCTGTTTCTAATGAGTTTCTGCTGGAAATGGTGGACAAGAATCCGCGGCTGATGAATATTAAAATCCCTTATGGAAACAGGCTGGGGAAGGTTAGAAAGCAGCTGAGGATTAAAGGACGAAACGTGGAGATTATTGACACTGCTTGCTTGCACCAAATCTGCATCTATGTAATGTCACTCCCTCATGAGTGATCGTGTTCATTCCTATGTTTTTATTTGTCTCGTAGCACTAAAGTAACTTTAAATGCTGTTTGTGGGAAAGCAGTGTAGCTTAGTCAATTAAGACGATGTATGTTACCAATTTCTACAAATTACTAGCTGAACTAAAATGTCACTTATTTAAGTGTTGGCAATATCAAATTATGTACAACATAATGTAACGGCCAACCCTTTATGACGTAAATATAATTTATGTTATGAATTCCCACATGAATTTCTGTAAATAAGCATGTTGTACTTTGAGAATATTAACACAGACTCTCTCACAAAGGTGAAGGTGATGAGACATGCCATTTTTACACAAATGAGAGCTTTGAGTCTTTATTCCTAAACTGGAATTTCTAGGGAAGTAAAAAATTAAGCAAATGAATACTTCAATATCTCTTAATAAATATTGTTGAGCTTCTTCTGTAAGAGATGGTAAGCTTACAATTAAACAGAATAATGTGATTTATAATCGTTCACTTTGTTATTAAGTAGATTCAGTTAAAGTGTGTCTTATGATGTACACATAAGCATAGACAAGAAGTTTAGCTGGTGTACGGGCAAGCCGTACGTTAACTATTCATTTGTATAATATTCACATGAGTCCAGTGAATGGACTCTCTTGTTTCCGTGAAGGAGACAATAAGACTTGTATTACACATTAATACATAGCTCACCGTTAAGTTGAAGTGGTGGTGGTGGCCACCGAGAGTATATAAAGGAGAGCGAGACATTGTCTCGTTCTGATCATTTTGGTCGCTCGTCCCCGTGAAGGAGACAAGCTAAGTCAGTGATTGACTTGGGCCGACCTGAGACAGGTCGTAGGTCAAAAGGTAGATGTTAGTTAGTATGTAGAAATAAAGAGTAGTTAAGTTAAGCATTTAACCACAGTTGGCTCGTACGATTATTACTCACATTTATCCCCGAGTTCATTCCTTATATTTTATATATGTAGGTAATCATTCCCTTCCGTATTACCGCTATATAATGGCGCCCAACTTTCCTTAATTGCGAGTTAATTGTGGTTATTAGGTGTAGTTAAGCAAACCTCAAAGAGGACCGTCAGTTTTTCTTTTGTTGCACAATACATTCCGAAGTACTACTTCACTCATTCACAGTGCACTAAATACTATTCACAGGGTAGTTTAACTTGATTTCACGATGATGAAAACAACGGAGGAACGACTTGACGATTTGGAAGCGGCCGTGCTAGGTCTCACGAATAATGTAGCGAATTTGGTGACCAAGTGTAGTGCAATAGAAGTAATAGTCAATACCCATTTTACGGGGTTAGTATCACAGGTCACAGGACTAACGACACTGGTCACGGCAATTGATGCCAAGGTAAATACTAGTAGTTCAGGTGGAGGAGGTGGTTCTGGAAGTGGTAGCGGAGGTTCTCATACTAGTGGAGGTGGCGGAGGTCATACAGTAGGGTCACACACAGGTAGTTCACAATACCTAATAGACTCCTCTTTCCCACTCCCTAAATATGATCCTTCAATCATGTCCCCTGATCACTTCTTGCAGGAAGTAGAAGAATTCCTTACATTAAAAGGAATCGACCCTGCAAATTGGGTTCCATTAGTGAGTAGAATGTTTCCGGCAGATTCAGATTTACTGCAGTGGTGGAGAGCCGTCCGTTCTTCAGTTGCCGATTGGGGTCAGTTTAGGGCTTCTTTTAAGTCATATGAAGGGGGCGACTCAAACTCCGATTTCCTTAAGCAGAAGTTGTTTTCAAAGAAGCAGCGTCTGGATGACGCTTTTGAAAGTTTTGCATGGGAGACTCACTCCCTTTATCTAAAAGTAAATCCAACAGAAACACAGTTAGAAGTAGTTGAGAGGATTTTGAACTCTTGTTTAGCAGAGTTGGCTGGAGAGCTCCTTCCATTAAGTTGCAAAACAGTGGAGGAATTAGTCAAATCATCCAGGAAGGTGATCAGTAATTTGAATAAACTTCGTTCCTTTAAGAGGGAACAACCTCTTCGTGCAAGAAGATCTGATCCTCTTCCTTCTTTCCAAAAGAAACCTTATCCCTTCAAATCCACATACAGTAGTTCAGAACACATGTCGTCATCGAAGGTCATTGCAAAGAGGAAGGTCATATTGTGTCCACCTGTCCTAAATTAAAAGACAAGAACAGCAGGAAAGGTAATCCGAGTGGCAGCTCGGGTTCAAAAAACTAGGGAGGGAGAAACCGTATGAGGAGTCGGTCCTCCTCCCCAATGTATCAACGTCAAAGCACACTCCTCAAGTAAACATCAACATAGGAAAGCATCAAATAAATGCACTCATAGATACAGGTGCATCTCATTCATTCATAGATCTGCAAACGGCAAAGCATCTGGGATTCACACAAGATTCATCTAACCTCCCTCAAGTGACAATTGGCAACTCTACACATGAACAACCTTTCTCTCGCTCCACTTTCACTGTTCAGCTTGGAACTTTTGCATGTAATGTCCAATTTTATGTAATGAAGTCTCTCCCATTCAAATTAATTCTAGGTACAGATTTCATACGTTTTTCCAAGATGATAATAGATCTTTCTAAGGGAGAGTATTTCTTTTCGGGTAGTAAAAGGAGGAAGTTTTCATTTGTTAACTCAGATGTTCTTTTAGCTTTGCAAGGACTTAATTCATCTCAAGAGGTAGAGATGAATGTGCTTCTTAGTAAATATCCAGATGTATTACGTGATGTGGTGGGTCGATCCAAAGACACAATTTGTCATTTGTCAGTTGAAGGAGGTCCCATTGCATCAAAGCCATATCGCACATCTCCGGTAAAGGCTGCCATAATTAAGGAGCATGTCACAAAAATGTTAGAAATAGGAGTCATACGTCCTTCAAAATCTGAGTGGGCATCTCCAGTTAATTTAGTCAAGGAAGGAGATGGTCATCGTTTCACAATAGACTATAGGAAGCTGAATAAAGTCACGAAGTCAGATCCATACGTCATCCCTAGCATAGACTCACTCATGCATAATTTAGGCGAGGCATGTTTCATTAGTAAAATTGATTTAAAGAAAGGCTATTGGCAATTGGCAATGCATCCAGAGAACATAAAACACACAGCATTTGTATGCGATGAGGGGAAGTTCGAGTTCACACGACTTCCATTTGGGTTGAAAACAGCCCCTGCATTATTCCAACGCTTCATGAATGGCATGTTAGGTCATGCTAGAGGAAGATTCGCAGATGCATATTTAGATGATATAATCATCTATAGTCGCACATTTCAGGAGCATTTAGAGCATATCGAATATGTCTTAAGTCAAATGCGGAAAGCACAAGTGACTGCAAATCCAGAGAAGTGTGAGTTTGGCAAAACCACAATGAAATACCTGGGATTTCTAATTACTCCTCAAGGCATTTCTACTGACCCTGATAAGGTCATTGCAGTAAAGGAGTATCCTATTCCCAACACTCCTAAGAAAGTCAAAAAGTTTGTAAGCTTTTGTTCCTGGTATCGGCATTATATTCCCAATTTTTCTCAAATTGCCGAACCTTTAAATTCACTGTTAAGGAAAGGAGTAGAGTTTAAATGGGGAGCTTCACAGTCCAATTGTTTTACACAACTCAAAGAATTAATTTGTAATTCAGTCACTCTTGCTTTCCCTGATTTTTCTAAGCCATTCATCCTTACTACGGATGCATCTGATTACGGCATAGGTGCAGTCTTGGCACAGAAGACTCACGACGAGCACGAGAGACCCATTGCGTTCGCAAGTAGGTCACTTTCGAAATGCGAACGAAACTATCATGCAACAGAAAAGGAATGTCTAGCAATAGTTTGGGCTCTCAAGAAGTTTGAACACTTCTTAGATGGACAGGAATTCATATTAGCTACAGATAATAGGGCATTAGTTTGGTTGGACAAGATGCGGGATGTAAACTCAAAGTTCATGAGATGGGCTTTGAAGATCCAGGATTTTCAGCCCTGCATAATCCACATACCTGGCAAAATGAATGACGTAGCTGACGCTTTATCACGCAATCCCGTAGGTGCATGTGAGGATGAGCATATAAAGGAGGAAATGCATCCTCCAATTCAACTTTCATTCCTCATGTCACTCATCTCAGGCATCACGTTAGATAGGCTTCGTAAAGAACAATTGCAAGATCATGAATTTAAGATCATAAAGTCAGACCTGCCTAACGGATTTGCCATTTTCGATTCAATTTTGTATAAGCTTACTAAATCCGGAATTAAATTGCCCTTGATTCCTTCTTCATTAAGAGTAGAAGTTTTGTCATACTTTCATGACATGCCACAGTCTGGGCATCTTGGTTTCCGTAAAACCTTCCACAGAATTTCACGTAGAGTTTATTGGCATAGAATGCGAGATGAGATTTTTGCTTACGTGCAGTCTTGTCCGACTTGCCAACAATGCAAAAATCCACCTGGTAAGCCTTATGGAAATCTACAATCCATAAAGAAATTTGGTCCCTGGGACATGTTAACGGTAGATTTAATGGGCCCTCTGCCTAAAACTAAATATGG
>JAQGAB010001755.1:0-14677 GCA_034696565.1 Isotomurus graminis
TGGGACAAAATGGTGAGGCACATTGAGACTCCATTATTATTATGCTACAGGCTCCAAACCTTCCCTACCTTTCAACAATCTTAATGTCATCAATGTTATGCTAGCATTACTTGTTTGGTTTAGATGTTGATGTCCAGGAGAATTCAACTGGGACTTTCGGTCGATAATCTGTTCCCTCCAGTCTCGGAGAGTCAGACTGACTTGGATAAACTGGAAGTGGAGTGAACTTTGTGTCTGTGAGTGAGTATATAGTTTTTCCACGGTTTCCTTTCCAGGACATGGCCTACTTTCTCCGAAGAAGCTTGTTTCTATCACAAAATTAACATGCAAGTCTAGAATATTAATATCTTCCATGCGAATTTACCAAGAGAAAGGGTCTGAGAAGAAAGGATTGAGACTATATTCTTTACTTTGATTACGAAGTTTCCGGTTCCGGTTGGCAACTTTTCCGGATAATAAAGAGATATTGCCTATTTTAACTCCTTATTTTCAGCATTATCATAATAGTTGAGCAATCATATTATTGTACTCAACATGTGTAGTAAAAATTCTATTAATTAAATTTTTGCAAGGGTCCTTGAGCAGTTTTTGTCTTGCAGCTTCTACCAGTCACTAGTTGTCAAATGAGCGTAAAAAAAGAAAATGCATTAAAATTTTTTGTACTATCTTGTAAAAATTTCTGGTTTTACTGGCTTACAATTAGGGTTGTGCCATGTCCTTGTCCTGCTTTCATAAGTCCGCCATATAGGACACATAAGACATGTCATAAATGTCGGACATGTCATGCTTATGGGATTTAACATGGGATGACATGGACATGGTTCCAAATGTCCGACTTATAGGACATTTGCGACATGTCTTAAATGTCAAAATGTCGTGGACATTGACTTTTGGCACAACCCTACTTACAATATCTGATTTTTCCCATGTGTTAATTGCATGTTTCATGTCATGTTATTAGAAGGCTTGTGGAACTGGTGACTGATGAAACCTACTGCCAGGGATTTCCTGCATTGCATAATATAGATCTGCTAAATCTGCTTGCACTTATAATATGCGATTAATTGTAGTCATCCGATCATCAGTATTGAGTAACTTAATTCTACAGGTATTGGTCATCATATGCAAAACAAATTTATCGTCGGAAATTTCGAAACTTGCAGACTTGTGGCTCTTTCAATGTCGACGACTACCTGGGTATTCTCTTCTGACGCAATCAAGTATTAAGTAAGGTTGCACCTACCACGCTTTAGCTAACTAACTAAAAATAAGTAAAGTTTTCACATGATTACGCACTTGATTCTTAACTGGTTTATGGAATCCATGTAATATTGCACACGGCAATAACTTTAAGTATACATTTCTACACAAGCTTGTCGTGCATTTTATTTTTTACCATTCAGCGCATAATTTGCCGGATTCCCCACAATTACTTTTATGTTATCATTACCAGCCATCGTTACACCTCAATATCCAAAGTAAAGACTACACAGTTCATGCAAGTTATTAATTACTTGAAGTGCGCACGCAGTAGCCGGTAAAAATAGAGTGGTGTATGGTGCGTGTGAAACTTTAATTACATACAACATATATAACGTATTTCCAGGTTCCCATGTCTTTAAATAATAAAGATATTGGTACCGGGCGGGGAAGGGTTTACCATGCAAATGACGATATTTATCAATAAAATGAGAGCTATGATTTATTTTTATTGCAAAGTTATCTAAAAGTGTAGCAAGTAAATCTGAAATATTTATAGTCAGAACAAATATTGCACATGAAAAACAGTTGTTTTGCGTTACGACATGTTGCCCACATCTGTGCTTGATTGAAAATCAGTTTTGTGGTGTGATGAACTTGATGACGCAATGGTAATTTCAATAAGAAAATTTTCTTTTGTTCTCGCGCAAGAAAAGCCCAACTTTTTACTAACCTGTGATTTTCATTATGTCAACGATGATCTGCTGCTTTCTTTAGATGCAATAACAACATAATTGAAAGTCACACTTATTGCGTACAATTTGTTTACTACACACAGATGAATAGCTCTACATGAAGGAATTCCCGTGCTTTGTCTCTAAAAAAAGTTATTTTTGGACTATGAAAAGATGTGCTTCAGCCAAAAGCGGCTAAAAAGTTGTCTAGAAGTGCTTATTGCAATATTTTATTTTTTGTACGCATACTTTGCATTTTGAATGCAATAATATTATTCTTGTCAAGTTAATCAGGGATGAATATCATACAAAGTGGGTTATTTGCAGCAGTTATAATGTATGATATTTATATCTTTGGCTTGGCATACAGGACAAAACATAATGCTCCGTCTCTTGCATAATAAATCTCCTGTGAGATTGAGACGCATGTGAAAACAACTCGTGTATTATTCAACCTAATTTCCGTGTTGGATATTTTTGGACCATCTTCGTCATACAATTTGAGGGTCATCTGTTTGCGTTTCAGAGAATTTCTTCAGGAATCAGTTACATATCTTCGTTGTTACAAAAATAAACTCGGGTGAAGTTGACAGAATTCTGAATTATTAGTCGGGTGATTCATTCATTCGTACATGTGATATGCTTTCTTGTTACGATATTGTATAAGCATTATATGTTTGCATAGTTTTCTCCTTTCAGTAGGTAACATTATTATTATTAGTGAACTAAATGATTCTAGTAGCAATTACGGTAATGAAATCCGGTACGGCCAAATATGTAACAAATAGCCTGACTGTTGACTGTGTCTCATGCAGAATTAACTGACGCATTTGGGCATAGTCAATATTAAGTAAGATTAATTTATTCGCTATATATCAGGTATATAGACATCTTTCGAGCTTCATGAATTAACGCTCCAATGCTAGTGTATAACCTTGACACAGACTCATTTTCATTGAGTTCGGATATGAATTGAAATATGATGAATCATCTGGGGTTATTCCTTCATGTCACAGAAGTTTTATGCTATCTGTTGAAGCGAAAGGAATATGGAATGCTTTTTCTCCCTTCCGGGTGTGATCTGACTTCTCGAGACAAGTGCCAAAAGTAATCACACGCCTTTTCGACTAACCAATCCGAGTCGACATTTTCGAACTTTGGTTCGGTGACGCAAACTCTCCGAAAGTGTGAGTAAACATCCCTAAGGTCATTATATTCGAATCATTATTATAGTAATCAACATTCTAGTGCATAGTTCTCAAGCTTCCAATATAACATATGCTTACGTGCGTTAGCTTGCGTGTTTCTAAAATTAATTCAAAGCACTTCCTTTTTCCCGTGGGCATATAGGCATATTGGACTCCAAGTAGTTTCTCTATTTAGAATCAGACAAGCTAAGCGATTTAAATGAAAAAGACTTTGGACTCAGCTCGTCTGCAGCCAATTTTAAGCAACAGTCGGTCAGACTACATTTGAGATCGAACCTTGGCCTGCCGTACTGTGATATTGCGAGCAACGGGAATTATGTTTTGGCACGGCGTGACAAGACTCTAAAGTGCTTTAAGTTTCTCTATTGGTTTTATTTGTATTCTTTCATCCTCAGACCGGAATGTATTTGGTGTTTTGTGCACCATGGATCACCGGGCCTATGTTTGTAAAGATTATGTATTCATATAAAAAAATTAATGTGTATAGACTTTAACTCTGTAGTGGTATGCCTGTTATAGATAGACTCGTTTGTCATACAACAACACTTCAAAAACATGAATTATTCAGGGTGAAAAAGCGACCTTTGATATCGGACCAGAAAAGTCGCAAAAAACCAAACAAAGCTTCTCAGTCTACTTGCAGTTCGTAGTGAGCTATGTTTAGTGAAAAATACACTGCCGGTGATGATATTCGCGTGTCAAGAGGAATTTTTAAGATGAATTGCCAAAAGTTAAGACAGATGATGATGAGGATGTTTGATTTAAATTTACACAAATAGGTGACCTCTTCGTTCCATCCACAACCCACACCAACACACTTTTGATTCTTTAGCTCTCTTTGGTGCACGAGGAAACGCCTATGTAGGCGACATCATGTGTAGCTTTAGATATGCAATGAAACTTCCGATCCAGTTCCAAAGTCCTTTGCCTTTCAAATGTCTGCGTCGTACCCACAACAAGCTGAAAATGTCTGAGGTTTGGCAAGCACATGAGGTGGAGCAATAATATCATCGTTAGGGTTATTTTTTAAAACAAAATAGAATTTAAACATCCATCATTGATTGACGTTAAAGTCAAAGTTCCGGAAGATATGAGAAGGGTTGGAGGAGCTGAGACAACTTTAGTCTGAGTATTATGAGCTTATATAAGCATTTTGGCACTTCCGGTAGAGTACAATAACGAAAGTCTAATACAAAGGTCAAGTTTAGCACATCAATATCAATATTACATGTCACAGCCAAGAAATCCAAGCCAAGATTCAGCTCCAAATATAGCCTTGCAGAAAGATAACTTTTTACGGACAATGGGAATGGATGGTGAATTCCCTTGCGTTTGCGTTTATAAAAGTGTCGTGATATTTCTATACGAGGTGTTTCATGTTTTGTTTGACACGAGTCGCAATGCTCTAAAGCTTCGAAAAAAATCGGAATTTTCAACTCAATCATAAGATAATTGCATTTCCCTTACTCGAGATCAGTAGGGGACAAAATCTTCTTTGAGACTTCATTTTTCTGCTTTATAATAATACTTGTCACTTTTATTCTGATAAGATATTGTATAAATATAAAAGTAATGAAATCACTTTCTGCATGGCAGACGAAACCAAGTTCAAGGTCCGATGTGAATTGGACTTTCCATGATGTGCAAAGTGCAAATGACTTCCATGAATTTTTCTGCCGTGATGCTGTGAACCAAGCTCTCATATATGAGAAGATCTTTCGGATTCTTCAGGCGCGTATAATGACCACATTAATGCTATAATTTCCATAATTATTTCGTCTGGCCTGATTAGCCACATATGTCTTTAATCTGAATACGAACGTAATATAGCCTTGTGAAACAAATTATCTGCTGTCACTTGAACCCAGTTCTTTGCAGATAAAACGGACCATATGACATTAGGAAGCGAAGGGGAAGATGTCTCAATAGTTGCACTTTGGTCATCTGTCTGTCTTTATAGTTTTAGATTAAGATGACACTTCATATAATACTAAAACTTGACAGGCCAGAAAGTATGGTCAAGTTCATGCAATAAATAGTAGCATCGTGTTGAATGAACGAATTAACAAGTTGAACTCAAGACAAATTGCAGTGCATGAACATGTGAGAAGAGATTAAAGTAGTTTCATCTCATATCATCACATGTGATGACAGAATGCTCGAATCTCTCAAAGTCCAGGAGGACTCCAAAGATCTCTGAGAAATTGAAATGCACTCTTACATTTAAGATAACACGTAATCAGCGTTAATTTATTTATTACACTTAATTTTCCATGCTCTTGTGGAGGTTTATGATGCCAATAGGTTATCGCTTGTATTGCTAAAGAGTTAGTACAATATCCGATATGTACTTCGTGCCTACTGCGTGATTATTTACATCTTTCATCACACCGATCGCCTGCAAAGAATCTTGTCACTTGATGATGATACCTTGTTTGAGGCAATTAATTACTGAGTGTGACTTTAATTATTTCTCAATGCCAATTGCTCCCTCAGCAGTTGACTTGTGTACAACCGGTTAAGACTCATCTAAATAGTGAAATGGAACAATGAAAAAAAACAAGCATTAGCTCAAGCCGAAAAGTGAGAGCACAGCTAATCAACAGAGCATTGTGCAATTGAAAAAAGAAGAACGAGGCTGTGTGCTTAAATCTCTTAGAAATTGTTCAGATGAGATGAATATTGGAAGAGAATCACATCCTCGTAAGTGTAATGCAAGAGTGAAGTATTTTTGTGGCTTTGCACGACAAAATTGTCTGGGGATTGGTGATGATTGCACTGACATGGATCCTGAGTTGTTCTAGTCTTGCAAAAGTGTGTGTTATGTTCTTTGCTAAAGCAGTTGCATTGTTTATGTACCATTTAATAGGTGATTACATTGCGTTGAACAAGTAATAGTAGTATACGCACTCTACAACGCTCTTTCGTTACATTTTTAGAAGGTCAAGGTGGTTTTGTGGCTTGTGCCTTTAATACATGCAACTTGACAATTCATTAATTCTCGAGCTCCCATGAGATTATAACGTGGCTTCAATTCAAAGAAGAATACAGCAATTAATGTTTAAAAAGGAATAAGAATTCCTCCTATTTGCTACCGCATGAAACAACAGTAGTGTTATTTTACATTTTAATCGTGAGGTTCCCATGATGGTTTGCGTAAACATGTCATCAAGCACTCCATATTGTCCATATTATTATGATTGTAAAACCTTGAGGTGAATTAGTGGAACTTAACTCGGGATTATAATGCTTAAAGTTACTGGGGCATTTTGTCTAGTTTTGACTATTCAGATTCTAGAAAAATTATGCTTAAAATTTAAAACTAAATTATTGCATTGCAAAGAAAATTTTGGCTTAGCAGCTTACCTCGGGTTTTGAGTCTTTTGAGACAACCCAATACTTCTTTCTCCGGAATAAACTCGGCATTTTGATTGAGGTGGCGTTTCCTTGTTACAATCACTCGTGAGATTTAGGGATTTTCCTTACAGACAGCCGCTCTCAAAATTGTAGACAGATACAACTTGTATAATTTAATGGAACATGTAATACCTTTCAGTAAAGGAATTCGTGTTGGTAGATATGTCTGTGTAATTTATCCTTTATTAATATTTTATTGAACAAAATTGGCCAAGGATTGTTGCGCACTATGTAAAGTTCCCAAGAAGCGTATTTGTTGGTTTACTTTTTCAAAACCATTAATAGCTTGACGTATATGGTAATATGGTAAATTACAGATTATTTAAGCCGCTCGTGTTCAGCATCATTCTAACAAAAACAACTATCTCTGACGAATTCAATTTTATATTAAATGTTTTAGAGTCACATTAACTTCCTTAACTTGAGGAAAACGATATTTCCCTGAGGAAGCAGCTTATCAATATATTTAGTTGTAACTCTCTCGTGGGATATTTTGGCTGCTTGCTTCCCAATATCCCAATGCAGTTTTAGAACAACGATTGTTCCAAGATCTCCAGTGAAATTTGCAAAACTTTCCTCAGTTTGAACAACCTTGATTGATTAGATTGACCAACAATTGATTTCAGAAACTATAATAAGTTTATTTTCTTGTGATGCAATCGAAAATGTGTTTGCTCTTGACAAAAGCTTCACAACCTGGATGTTCGTTGTGAGACAACATAGATAAACTACAGACTATCCTGAAACGAAGCCCATTCCAGATACAAATATACCTGAAAATAAATAAAAATCCGCAAAGTATGAATGAAGGTATATTATCACGAAACCTTCAACTACGCCTTATAAAATGAAATAATGACAGTAATTTAATGAGTTATCCTAGGGGAGATAGTGGCAGAAGAACCAGTGCAGTGGTAGTGAATTAAGGCAGGTAGTTTTGATTGTTGCAAAACTCATAAAGATCCTTTAGTTTATAATGGGATTTGAATGTTTAATAGCTGCTCTTTTAGAATAAAAATATGCCCGTTTGCATGTCGCATGATAGAAATATTACACTAGCACACATAGAAGTAATGATTAAATAGCGAAAAAGTTATCTCAGTTAGCCTTGACAGACAGATTCTTAGAGATCGTGTTAGAGTTTACAAAGATGGAAGGTGGAATACGATAGGCTAACTGACCACAGAGAGGACCTGTTGAGATGATTATCAATATTACCAAACTACCTGAGCCTAAAGGGGCAATTTTGCATTTTGTTCTTATACAGCAGCGTGACAACTATGAGGTCTTGACAGCCAAGTACACCTTTGTCTTGTGTGTTTCACTAGTGATTTGCCACTGTATCATTATGAAATGTAATTGTATGTATTAGCCTAGTTTACCATGAACTTTGATCTGATACACTTTTCTTAATTGGTTGGCCATTCATTCATTGTGTGTCCAACTGTCCAGAGATAAAAACATTAAATGGTTTTTAAAAGGTTTCCATTTCCTGTAGCACCTGGACCGATTTAGAGTTTTATTGGACTGACATTGTATCAAACGCGTAACAAAGGTGAAAATCATATTATACTTTTGCCTTTCAGATATTTTAGGTCTTGAAGTAAACGAATAAACCATGTTCCCCATCGTCTCTAGAGAGTCAACCTGCATGAAAAATTAAATATGACAAATTAATAAGGTTGAAATATGAAGCATTGTGGCTCATGTCACACATTCCAAAACTATTTTATTTAACTTGGAGTTAATTTGTAATGTCAACTACAATACACGGCTATTAATACTGGGACACTATTTATAAAATTATCATCTGTAGGCTCATTTTACGACGAGAATCATTACCTATTATTATATAAAAAATTGTGTTGTCGGTCATCTGCAATTTTGTTATATTTCGTTAGTGGGAGTAGTGATACTTCCAATTTTTTCTTGTCCTGGAACCACAATTGTTGCGGGTTCATTATGTGGATAGTTGGAGCAACGAATGGAAGGTCATTGTTTCAGTAATTACTTCGGCCCTAACCAACGGTATTCTGTGTTTTCATACCATACAAGCAGCAATGATTGGCAAAACACCAATCAATCACTGGATAAACAAGGTCAGGACTCATGATAAAGAACGAAGGAGACAATCATACAAATTACACAAACTCAGGCAATCATTAGAGGAAAAAGTCAGTGTTATGCGATCAGTCAATCAGTGGCATGATTATTACCAAAGACGATTGCAACTTCACCTCAGATTTGATGAACCTCCTTTAGCCAAAATTGTTTGGATTACTCTCAAAATTACTTTGGATTTTGAAACGGGGAAGGTTGCATTTATAAAAAATAAACCCACGCTAAAGCTGGATTTATAATTACTTAATAGAACTTTAAATTAGGCTAAGCTGCATCAAAATTTTCAATTTTCTTACACATGAGTCCAGGAGGAAATTATTTACGTTATTTACTGTTTATTGTGTGCGATTTGCTCCATAATCAACCAGGGTAGCTGATAATCAATTGTTTAGACTCACAACCTTTTTACACGCGTTTTGACATTGAATCCAAATACGTTAATTATGAGAAACAAGCTATCAAGTTCAGTGATGGGAAATAATAATCACATTAATTAACAATTAATCTCAGTCCTGCAGCGACGACACATTCCCATTTCCCATCAACCGTAGGTACGCATGTACGTCATGTCATTGTTCGTGGGAATCTCAGTTGCAATGGGCCGAGTAACTTCGATGTTCATTTGATCAGATTACGCTTCAACAAGCATCAGTTGAATTAGTTTCCTTGATGTGGAAGTTATATATAATGCCGAATACCTCCAGCTACCGGCGGAATCATTTGGCCTCAACCGTGTTCAAACAGTAAAGCTAGCATTACGTAAATAATCGGGAATGTAATTAAGGTACTAAGGGTTAGCATTGTGAGATTTGGTGTTTCATGACATGTAATTTTCATTCAGGCGAGTAAGGTTCCTCCGTATGTTAAAGTTTTTATCTTTCGTCACCTCTTCACTTTCATACTGACTTCAACAATGAGAAAAGGAGCCGGTTTGTTTGCAATTAATTTACGGATGTACTGGATTAAGCATAATCTAATAAATTCTAATTATAAATCTTACTGTACTTCATTTCCTCAAAATACGCCTCACTTTTTATGCTTCCGAGTTATCGAACCATTTTAAATTAATTTTAACGTAAACCGTTGATCACACAAGCTGTGCTGACTTGATGCATGGACTGCTGGACCCATTGGCTGGACATGTCAAAATAGTTTGCTTTGAGTGTCATAAGGCGCAAAGCTATCAGTACAAAGTCTGAAAGTCTCCAGTCAGAAGAAAAGGATTGATTCATTACACATCACGCTGGACAGTGCTGGCAAAGTGTGAAGCCTGTAATCTGTAGGATGAAATCTGACGCGTGCTTGATACCATTAAGTGAAATTACTTTTTATCATTATCATTGATGATGAACATGACCTGACTGGCTAAAACTTACTTCTTTCTGGGTCTTAATTACTGTACGATGGATGTTATAAATCTTAGAAAGTCACACTAGATAGGCAAGACTCTGTGATTACGATTACGACACTCTAGGTTATGAAAAGATATATTTTATGGGCGATGAGATATGGTCATAATAGCTTACTTTTGCAGTCGAAGACACGCGTTCGACGTACTCACAAGTCACAAATATTCTGTTGGATAAGGTTATGAACATATGAGTCTGATTTTGATAGCGCCTTCAATCCATTCCATAGACTCCTTGCCAAGCTCAAGAAGATATCCGGCTTAATAGCTCTTGTGTAAGAAGTTCACTGCGAATTATTTATTACATTTTTGAAAAGTTCAAAGTACAGCATAAACTCAAACTTATTCGGTGTAGACTAGCTTAAATGATAATTTTCGCTGCTTATCAAGCCTTAACACTGGCAAATCTATATTATGAATAGTTTCAAAAACCCAGTATCATTATTTTGCACATACAATCACGATACCAAAATAACATAATTTAAAAAATGGAATAGTATGTGATTAATTATTGGTATTGGCTTTCACAAGGAATTATATTTGGGCGATGGGTTGTTGCTGATCTTGCCTTGTGTGAAATGTCAAGTTTCCGTTAGTTCCACACCATTAAAGCATAAATAACAGATGCTACGCGTATTATGCATCAAATGTGAGCGATTTTGAAGCCTAACACATGCTTAAGTTATTTAAAGTATACAATTATATTATGTATCTGAAATTAGCAGGTACTAAAGTACTTTAACATTAGCATTGGTGTCCGACATATCGCTTGAAAATTGTAGTCTTTGAACTATTTGTTAATGCAAAGAGTTTTATTCGATTACTTGCATTGCTGAATAATTTCATCCAATGCATCAGCAAGATGTGTAGACATAATTATTACATTTACAATGGGTTAGAAACTATACGGCACCCAATGTGTGCCCACTCAATAGGTCTTAATCAAAACGGATCATTGTTTTCTTCTCCATCTAAAAAATTTCAGTCCGCTTTGGAGAAACGACCTTTGGCGTTCATAAAAATCGTTTACGTCATAAGATTAATTAATTCTCTTTGCCATTTTCACGCTGGACACGTAATCTTATTACCTAATCTTAGGAGTTTGCTCACTCAACACATGCACTCATCCCGTTCATAATATAAAATCACAGTAGTCACTGATTAACAGCGTGCAACGACAAAGTCCATATATCTATGATGTCAAGGGATTTCCAAATAATTATTTAACTTACACGGCTATATCTTTACTTTAAATCTTCGAAGTAATCTAACAAGTGATTCAAGATGTTTCGTACACATGCTGATCCCATTTAGCAAAGGTCAACAATATCGCATCAACTTTCATCAAAGATAAGCCGTTAATAAACTCGGATAAAAATGAAACTTAACCTTGCAATTGTGAAATCGAAACGGAAGAAACTATCTTCATTGGCATTGGCAGATAATAAAATCTCCTCTACTTGATCGCACTTATTTCAATAATGATTTTTTCTGATTACAGATTTCGAAATTAGACATTGCTCATATAAAAGACATTACTAACAACTGTGAAAGTATTCACCGTTGCTTCAAATAATTCATTAAAATTGGATGCAAAGTAATTAAATATGACTCGACTCCTGCCATTGTTTTCACTCTTTGACTTATGAGAATGGGTAATGACTTGTGAGTTATGCCTTCCAGGGGATGTCATTGTGCACCATTACTGATTACATTTAGTAGTAGTCTGAATGTCATATTGCGGAACTTGATTTGCATCTATTCGTTTGAATTTTGATGGTAGGATCCTAATTTACGGCAATACCAAACCCACAAACTTTAGAAATCAACTTTCGCTCTTGTTCAACTACCGTAAACACGTAATTTTCATAAAATAGTTCACTATGAACGATAGTGTAAATTATTATATTCCCTACTGCTACCCTGAAACTAGTTCGAGAATAAGAATCACTTGACAAAGGCGGATACGACTGCCCAGATACATTCATTCGCGTTGGGTTTGGCACTTTCTGCGTCGAAATCTAAGTCCATAAGCTCTCGGACTCGTTTCATGGCTAGTTCGTAATCATCATCGTTTAATGGAGCAAATGCATTCTCCAAAACGTCTGAAGAATAAGCCATGTAGATTAGTGAAAGCAACCGTCTGTCCATTCTCTGAGCATCATTCGTCCACTTAGAAAGAACCGCTTCTTGCAGCTGCAAAAATCACAAGTATGTTCATGAATGTTAGTTAATATGAAGTTATGACTTATAATACATGAAATATCGGGAGTCAACTGTGGCTGTGACATACCCTTTTGACAATACGGGATTTTGTTATATTATCTATCAGCGGATGCGTGGTCATATCGAATAGCAGGAAGTTTTGTTTTTCTGTCGTAAGCACCCCTTTCTCAACTAAATTTTTTGCCAGCCGCTCACGAACATTCTTCAACTGGTAGGAAAGTTTCAATGGATTCCATGTTTCTCCTAAGATTGAATTGATTAATTAGAATTAACTCATGAACAATAGAGAAATGGAGATTCAGATTTATTTTGTATATAAAAACCATACCACTTAAATATTCGATCCAACTCTGTACAGTCTCTGGTGGTTCGGTGTCCTTGATATGCTTGAGAGCCTCATCTAAAAGTACGTCTCCACATGGCGAGTCATTTTTCACAAGTACTTTTCTGGATGTTAGCGCTTTTCTCCTCATCCCTGCTTTTTCTAGCTCAATTTTTCCGCGAAGTGCAAGTTCAATAAGAATACATCCTCTCAGCCCACTCGATATACAATCATTCCAAAACGACGTGTATCCCTGAACACAAAATTAATTAGAAAACCAACGCATATGAAAGAAGTACAGCATGTAAACAAATATCGTACTTCTTTGTCTTTTAATCCTAGCAGAAGAACCTCTTCCATAAGTGTCAATCTCGTCTCTTTAGAATCAACGTCTTCAGTATCTGAATCTTTCGACTCCTTTGCATCTCGCTCATTATCTTTGGAAGATGAGGCCGCTCCATTTTCTACCGCTGGTTTTCTACGTACTAGACCCGATTGTTGACTCATTGTGCAGCTTAATCAAATCTGATCCTAAAATAAACAAAAAATTATTAGTTTTTGTTGTTTTCAAAGAGTTTACTATTGGTTTGAAAGTTTGAAACCATAGGTATGTATCGATGGGCACAATAAAAGCACATGGCTTGGAAACACATTACACATTGCAGTGATTACAGATATTCAGATCCACTATCCACTTACTTTTCCTATAAGTAAATCTCTTGCTTCCAAAAGTTAAAAAGAACTATATCCGTATTTCTTGTATTGAAAAATGTAATCTCACAATCTAACCACACTCATAATAAATCTATAACGATATACGTATTTTACACGAGTAAAAGGTTCTGCTACAGACCCAGTTTGCCAAAGCATATGTCTCAATACAAATACTCGGAGTCTGAGTAGCCTTGAATCTGGGATTCTAAATGCGAACGCATTCCGCATCAAACAATTAATTCAGCAGGTGAGAAGAACTGGTGATAAGCTAAAAGCTTCCACAACACCATTTCACTCGTATTTGTTTACCTGCACAGTGCCACTCTATAATAAACCACAAATCTGAATTAGAGAATACCAACGCCTGCTAAAATAAACTAAATCCCGTTATTTCCTATCCAACTATATCCAGCTATCATTTGGACAAAAAAGCCCATTGCATTAAAATTAGTTAAGCACTCTCCATTGTTTAAAAAGCTGGACAGGCCACAGACATAAAACGAATTTAGAACTAGCTATAAAATGTTTCTGGTTGTTCCTGTTACTAATTTACCCGTTATACACACACACACTACGAGATGAGGTCATGATTGACAGGTAACCCTGCTCAATAAACAATAGGTTCTCGCTATGAATTAGTTGAAAATGAAAAGATTAAACAATACAGACTATTGATTGAGTTGCTTAATTCAGCCTTGGAAATACTTATTGTTTCTTGAATATCGTATTGCACATTATGTAATTCCCGTTGTATCCCGTTTAAGATGATGAAATGTAGAGCAACCTTCTAAAAATGAATGAACGAAAAGGAGTTTATGTGACACATAATCCCCGAATAGTAATACCACAGCTGTGATCTGTGATTGACAATTCTACACAAACTCAGTAACCTTTACATTTAGCGATTCATAATACTTAATCTAATGAAACTATAAAAACCAGTTAATAAGAAAAGTCAGCAAAAACCCGGACTTTGTCCTCTACTTCGAATAACTGCTGACATTTGCACTATTTTGCACATAAAAAGTTGTACCCATCTGTTCCCTTAAATAACTCTACAGCCTTTCAGTGACTTAAATTATTGCACCCTTAATGACACGACTCTTTATTACATCCTCTTGAGTACTTAACCTAAATAATTCTTTGACACTCAAATGATATAAAACGGTACAAAATGACAAAAAACTTACCACTAATATTGCACCAGATTGACAAGGAGTTGATGGGCAGTGTGTGGCTTAATCTAAGGTCACACACACTTGTCACTAGAGGTTCGGAGGAATCACTGTGTTTATATTAAACGCTCAATGAGCAATTAGTGATGGAG
>JAQGAB010001756.1:0-14676 GCA_034696565.1 Isotomurus graminis
AGGGGTTTTGCAGCGTGAGTAGGCGCTAGGTAGTTTTGTTAGCTTTTAAAGAATTGTTATTAGTCTGTTAATGGTGCTTGGTGCTTCTAGTTCGTCCTAACTAATTAATGCAATATCATACATTCGATTTGAATTATTTAAGACCTTCCAACTTGCTATTGATTCCATGTAGCTCTAGCCTATTTACCTACTCGATGCATCGTGTCTAATCTTAAGAAGCTATTTGGTTATCTGTCTTTACTTTATCTTGATGGTTTACTAAAACTGAGACCTCAAGTTTAGCAGTTGTTCTCTGTCACCAGATTAGAAGCTAATCCTCTAGATATTTTTTACTTTTAGGTTTTAATTTCAGAGAAATTACACATTTTCTAGTCAAAACCGGTTTTTTACCTCAACAGTTTCCGTGTTCTCAAGTCAAAATAACCCTTGTTTCAGGTCTTGCATGCAGACTTGGATAACCCTCAACCTGGGACGAAAGATTCAAAAGGCCTGAGTGAAGACCCCACAAAAGGAAACCGAACACTTGCTCAAAGGACACGCCTGGCTCTCGGCAACATAGGGAACCGAATTAACAAACCGACGGGTGTCCAACCCAAGCCTGGGGTTGGAGCCATTAAACCCGCGGTTAATGCAATGAAATCACTGGTTGGAGGTTCTAAAGTCACAGATAATTTTGCTGTACCAAATGCTAGGCCTCTAAAGCCCAACATCAAGCAAGAAGCTAACAACAATACGAAGAGAGCAGTACCTCGTACTAATTATTCAATGGTAGCTTTTGGAACATCAAGAAACATATCTAAGCCAGAAGCCAAATTGGTCAGAGCCAAAATCTACACGAATCTTCACAGGTTAGAATAGAAGCACACAGCTTACAGTTGGTTCACAAGATTTCATTGTTATACTAGTAATAGTAGTAATTAACACAATAATTAACGGTTTTTTTATTTAGGGCCAATACAATTTCTGTCAAGCCATCCGGGTCATCTGATGACAAAGTCAGGCTTATCCCTCAGACTTCTCAGCTAGACTTAGACTTGAAGAAGCGACTTCATTCTGATTCCACGACTCTACTAGTAGACGACAATGAGAATTTTAAACCTCAGTTGGAAGACAAAACCAACGACAATTATTCCAATGATAATGAAGATATCGTGAATATCGTCCCTGATATCGCTGGCTTAAACATCAATTGTGATGAAAAGACTGAAAATGAACCTGAATTGATGCAAATCGCCGCGCCAGAGAGCTCCACCTATTCCAGCGAGAGATTCGGAGATGTACAAGATATAGACGCCGATGATGATAACAACCCTTTACTTGCGAAGGAATTTATTAATGATATTTGCAAATACATGTTTGCATTAGAGGTACTGCGCTAAGCTAATATATATGATGAAGATTCTGAAAAGTTTGAACTGACCTGTGAATTGTGCTTTAGAAAAAGTTCCCCATTCGAATACGGTACTTGGAGGGTCGACTAATCAACTCGCGTATGCGTGGTGTCTTGTTAGACTGGCTGGTGGAAGTTCATTATCAGTTTGGATTCACACCTGAAACATTTTACGTTGCTGCAAAGTCTTTGGATCGTTATTTACAGGTAGGAAAATAGTGGCACTACATTTATATATGGACCATTACATCATTTGTCTGTTGTACGTTGTACGCTCATAATAATATCTCGTATTCCCTAACAGAAAGAGCGATCGATTTCCAGGAAACAGCTTCAACTAGTGGGAGTGACAGCATTGTACGTCGCTGCAAAATATGAGGAAGTATGCACTCCAACAATTCAGGACTTTTCTGCCATTAGCGACAACGCATATTCGACTGCGGAAGTGCGAGAAATGGAGCGGGATATACTGACTGGATTAGAGTTCGACCTATCCGCTCCTCCTGCGATATTTTTCCTCCGACGCTTTTCAAAAGCAGCTGGGGTTAGCAATGGAACGGTGCTCTTTTAAGATTAAGTTTTTAGAACTTTACTTGATTTCAGTTAATATGCAACATTTTGTACAGGCTCCGATTATAATTCATTCCATGGCCAAGTTCATCATGGAATTGGCGGTCTTAGATTACTCTACATGTCACTTGTTTCCATCAGAGCAAGCAGCATCAGCGCTAGCTTTGTCGATGCTGTAAGTAACATTGTGCCTAATTACTCCATAATATTAGCAATGAAACATGATAGCTAATCTGTTAATGCAGTATCCTGGACAAGAAGAAATCGCTCAGGGATCAGTGGACACCAACATTAGAGCACTATTCTCAAGTTCCATTTGAGACCATTAAGCGTACTCTGCTGCCTGTGGCCACTATGCTCACCAATTACCTTGAGGAGCCTCGAAAATTAAATGTGCGTTATCTGCAGTGCATTTCTTTAATTATTATTTTACTCAACAGAATACAAACATGCTTTTTCTTTATTTTTGATATAGGCCGTCTACACCAAGTACGCCAGAAATCGTTGTAGCCGTGTAAGCGTTGTCCCTAAAATTAAAGTAGACGAATGGAAGGATCGTATTTTTAAGGAACTGTGTTGAAGCGCCGTGCAGCCATGTATATATATATAATGATACGTGCGGGGTCGCAGTAGAAGTTTAAGTACCATAAAGTGATGCATTAAGTGACGAATAAGATAAATTAATAATTTTTAAAAAGGCCATTCAAGTCAGAAAAATAATAATAGTTATTGTAGGCTTATTATTCGTGAATGCAACGAAATACTTGCCGAATTTATGCTTTTCTAATATTTTCTATACAGAAAAACTAACGACGAATGCAAGCCTACTAAAAAACAAAACTTTCATAACTTTTGCAAGTATCAAAAAACATTCTCATGCGGTTTGGTAAGCCATAAAATCTTCCACACTATCACCACGTTTCATATTTTTCAAAATTTTACTGATATGTTCGATACATGCTATCTTCAATCGAATGACAAGGCGAGGAATTTTAACCATAGGATTCAATTAATGCAAATGAGCATGATAATTCATCTATTATTAATTGTAGAACAAGTATTTTTATAATAAGATTGGAAATAAACATCAGATTTGTAAATAAATGTGCAATCCTGTCACATACACTTCATTTACCAACAGCCACGCCATTTTTTAACTGGGCTCCACTGTTTTTTCAAAATAAATATTTTAATTACACGATACATACGTACATTTTGCGTTACTTCACTGGACGGGTGAAGGTGAACCCTCCAGCACACGATTATGAATGATAGAATGCAACCTGAATCCACCAAGCCTGAAAGTCTGAAAAGTAGAGCACAGCATATAAGAGTTTATCCAACATGTTGGTTGCCTTATGCTTGGATCATGGATTATAGTCATTTTATTGAGCAGGATTGCTTGATAAAATGTAGAGGACGGATTAAGCTGCGGTTGTAATCCAGTGAATCCAGTCATGAGTTCCACCCCTATCCCTGAGTCCAATCGGGTGATCTGAAGGGCGTTCCATCTGGAGAAATCCTTTTTATATCAAAAGCTTCTTTTTACCCTTTTAGTACCACGAGGCACAAAGGGACGATTATCAACATTCTTCTACTGCAACTTTGTAAAAGAAGTCAGTGCTTGCTTGGGAGAGTAGAGTAAATTTTTGTGACAAACGACTATTGTAGCTTAGCCAATTTTCGTATGCTTTTATTGCAAGGTTATTTGAATGTGACAAACTAATAATTAGAATACTCAATCTCATCTCATTACAGCAGTGAGAAAACCAATAACCAATTCAGACAATGAGCTTGTACCTGAATTTCAACTATAAACTCCAGATCATTAATATCTTTCTATGCATTCAAACAATACTACTTTGGTAAGTATCCACTCTACCTTTATCACACTAATACTCATGTATTATTGACTCACACCACGCATCTTCTATTCTACCTAAATCAACCCCAAAAGAGGAAACCAGTTTAAGCCTCATTAATATAACTCTGTCCCTACATTAATACATTATGAATCTACAAAGAAACCCATCAAGCATATACTTCCATGTTGTACAATAAATCAGTTTGCCTTCGGATAGAATTCTAAATGGAGATGCAGAGTGCAACTAATTTTCGTGCAATGAATGTCATATAACTATATATTATAAACCCAACGCTTGAATGCACAAAGATTTTCTTAATTTTCCTGGGAATCCCTAATTATAATACACTTGACAGAATGGATGTACATATACTTTCAGTCTTCAGAGATGCGGGTGGAAAGAAGGACATTGTGTTGGTGGTGACAGAATGACTGTAAAATGAATAAAATATATAGGAAGGAATATTTAAGGGATCCTGTGAGGATATTAAAGGCTTCTCTGATGATGAGTGAGACAACCTCTTTCCAATATTAAGCCAACCCTCGATCATCCCGTGCTGATCAACCTTTCTCTCTCCGCTGCTGCTGCTGCCAACCTCACCACTTCTCATTCAGTCTCACGCTTTTGTTGAGCACACGAGCATCTCCACTTCATTATTCTGCATAGTCAAATATCCCTTATCACACATACACAAAGTACTACGATCAATCAACAATATAAGCTTTTGATAAGAATCTCTCCCAAAAGTTCGTTTACATACACCTCTGAGAGATCTTCGAACTTCTTCTTAATCTCCTGGAGGAGACAAATTAAATACCCTATTTTAATATCTCGGTATGACAATTAATATTCATTTGATTGGATTCCCCAAGACTTTGTCTGTTGCCTGAGTTGTGTCGTAATTGACTTTGACAAACGTTAGAAAATATCTGTTAAACTTGGGGTGGTGGTGATTGCATTGTTGTTCTGGATTATTATTGAATTTTGGATTGACAGTTTGCGGAATGTGCAGAATTTTTTTATTGGGGAATAGTGAATCTCTTTTTCTCTCTGCATAATTATTTATGTCCAGAATATACAAAAGATATTCAAATATCTGATTGTGTGAGACTTAAAAATATTATATACACTTACTTAAAGTACAGTTGGGTACATATTAAGTATTATCATCAGTCCAGTCGACGGATATTTTTGATCGTCGTCAAATGAAACATTGTTCAAGGATACTTGGATTATTCTACGGTTGAAGATTTGCAGAGTTCTCTGGTATTCCTCCAGATTTCCAGAAAAACGTTGGTTTTTCTCTCTTCCTGAAGGCACCGTAAACCGAAGATATTCAAAATTCGGAAGAAAAACAGAGAACCGGTCCCCTGCTACCCGTCCGACATGGAGAACCACGAGAGCGACGTAGAAGGTTCTCTGGTAAGTGTATTTAATTTGATAGTTTAGCTTACGGTTTAATTCACCCCGTGATTTTCATGTCGTGCGTGACTTATTATGAAGTTGTCTGCAAATACTTTTTGCTGCTTATTCTGGGGTGTCTTGTTGGCTGGCCTATTTTCGATTCACTCGTAGCTTCTTTCCTTGTTTTCATACAGAGGCAATGTATGGACACGAGAGGGTATAATGTCAATTCTAAGTATTATATAAGTATTATTAGCAGAGATGGTGGGTGTGTAAGGTTCTTTGGGGTCTTATTGTTTTATGTCGAATTCGATTAATTAGCACATTCATCATGTCTCGTAACTTATATAGCTTACCTGCGGTGTCATGATTTTATGGTAGCACAAATCTAAAGTCCCATAAAGGATATGAATGAATCTTAAATTGTTTGGTTTATTAAATGTACCAACATTGAACATTAAAGTACCTGTAATATGTCGATATATGAGTTAAACAATGACACATATGAAGCTTTATACACGTTGAAGGTTGATGAACAAGGGTGACTTGAGATACATACGAGTTAGAGGGTGGCTTCTTCATTGTGCGAGTATAAGAAGAATGAATAATTCACGAATAAAAATGATGAAATTAATTAGCACATGAAAAAGAGAAATCCATTTAAGCGTTTAAATCATTGCTAATTGATTAAAGTCTAGTCATATCTTTGCGATATTAAGTGGCGAAGAGGTGTCATTTATTAAAGTTACTCGCTCAGATGGAAGACGATCTGGGCAGTGTTACTCAATACTCCTGTGCATGGGAGATTAAAGAGTCGTGTAAACTTTATTTTTATAGGTACATAATCATGTCTTGAACTGCGCTAAACGATAAGAAGACAGTGCGAGGACTCTGTCCAAGGTTATAATATCCATATTGTGTAAAATATAATTTGGGCATGCCAAAAAGTAGATTTAATACTGTGGACATTAGATTAAAACCTCGTAGGCAGGCTAGCAATATGTTTTTGATACGAATTATATAGGAAATGCATAATGACTACTACTTTATTCGGCGAATATCTTTAATCAAATTATAGGTTGTCCGATGTCGTGTGATATGTTGATGTTAGGGTTGTTACGAGGCTGACTCATCATCATCAAACATTATACAGTAATACAGGACAACAGGATTCAGGTTAGATTGGCTGATGATGAATTAATAGGATGTGTGGATGAGTTGTGATCTGATGATGTGAAAGATGTGATACAGTCGGTTAGGTCACGTCAAGTTGGGTCGTTTTTCAATTTACGTAGGAAGTACACCACCAACAATAAGAACGATGTGGATGAGACTGTTGGCTAACATTACTTAAGGCATAAATTAATACGGATGGTGCCAATGTGTCGTTATTTGATCAAATTAATTCCACTCACTTCATATACATCATAGGTCATATTAGCTCATCACAATACAACATTAAATTCTCTTTGTTGATGTCTGAGTCAAAATCTAATGGAAAAGATTAGACCAGGCAGCTAGGACAAGGATATATATTAGACATGCATGTGTATGCAGACTTTCTCAAGAATTGATAGATTACACATCATGTAATCTTAAATGTGCATGTTGTTTACCAAAGCTGACGGAAATTTATTGCTGATATATCAAACTATAAATGGATCGGGATCAAATGCTAATTGTTTATATTACATGGGATGTATGTCGTCTGGGTTGTAGTTTAATACTTTCTTGTTTGTGTCTCAATCGTAATTCCTCCATACTACTGGAGGTTTCTTTTGCTCGGCTATTCAAATACGATATTTCCTTTACCAAGAACGATTACATGGAAAGTACTTTAATTTATATCTACTTAAACTACCATCGGGTTTCTAAGTCCAAAGGCAGTATCAGGCAGTTCGTAACTCTCATTGATCACATCACACTTTTATTTTTTCATTCTCTCTGGAGGTTTGGAAGATGCGAGAAGACCTTGTCACATTAGGAGAAATGTGAGCATCTGATATCAAACAAGAGATTTGGCTTCGGATTAGTCGGGTCCAAGTTGAATGTATGAAATTTTCAAGTGTTGCTTACACACATGCACATCTTTCAACAGCATCATCCGTTTGAAATTAATTTAATCCATGTGTAAGCATACGAACTGAAAGGTACTCAGTTTAATTTTGATATTACACTTTTTAACGAGAATCCTTTTTCTTCTGCACATTTTGCACATTCAGTGATAGAAGGCGACATGGCATGGTACATTAATCATATGAAGTTCCTAGTATTTTCTTTTTAATTCAGTGGGAGTATCAACCATCATCTTGATATGAAGGGTAGGTGGATAAAGAATGAGTCACTTGATAAGAAATTCCACACGAATTTCTAAGAAGTTGACGCTCATGCCGCCGTATATAAAATTGACTTATTCAGCATTTTTATCACATCATCTAATTATTTGAGTCAACCTAAACAAACAATTTATCACAGTTATTGACTGATAAAAAGCGTCTACCATTCGACTCAAAGTAGTTTGCATGCCGGTGGCCGGTGTTTCACGACGTGACTAGTTCTTCAGAAGAATTACCTGTGTACTACTTCAATCGGTACTTAGTGCTCAGATGGTACTCTTTTACTCAGTAATGCTATGTAACCACCAAGACTTACGCTTAATCGTTCGCGTGGGGACTTGTGGTCGACTACTATTCACATTTCATCACTACTACCTGGCTCGGACAGATCTCTGTAGGGGATGCTTCGGATCAACTTTTGCCTGTGGCAACTGGATTTCCGATGTATGTTTAATTTTGCTTTGACTTTCGTCTGGCTTCGTGCATCTGCGTGTCTTACATCAATTATGTTGAAGGCATAGGCACACACAGCCATGGTCTCGAATTCGACGATGATGTCTTGTTGATCGAGTCATCATTTCCGATTGAAACAAAGGATGAACAAGGTGCCGGCATCGATAATAAGTGTGTATGATAGCTTAATTAAACAAGGATTTCAACAGAAGACTAAAAAGTTCTGCCTGCTTCACTCATAAATGGTGATTTTCGAATATTTCGCAAAGTGTGATTACTTAGCGTGAGTTTGAATGATTATTCGTGATTCATAAAGTGGCGAAATTCATATTGTTCCTTACAGGAAGTTGGAGATTTTCTTCTGAATGTTGGTTATGGCGATATGTGTAAGAAAAACACTATGAAAGATATGTTTGTTTTACTGATGAGGGATAATATTGGAGAAAGAAACTCTTCTAGGATGATGTGATAATGTAAAGATACCCCTAATGACATTAGTTAGAATGATTATTAAGATGAGGATGTTTGTCATTGAAGAGAGTATAAGTTAGTACGTAGTACATATTGCTCTTAAGCCTTCTTAAAGTTGAATCGCTGGAATTGATAACGATTTGAGAGATGATAGTATTTATTCAGGTAATCAATCTTGAAAGCTGACTCATCACCAGCATCAGCGGCTTCATTGAATTCAAAATCGATAAAAGTTTGTATACTTAATTCATGTGCCTTTGAAGCAGTTTATTCATGGTTGATAGGTTAGGGTAAAAGTCAGTGCAAAGGATAAAGCCAGTCAACACTTTGTAATAACGGAAAAATCTTATTGTTCTACTGAACTAACTGAACCCTGCATAGTGTGTTCTGGTCTTACAGAACCACAGGGTTGTATTAGTATTTACCGTTATTAGATTTGTCCATTTATGTATGTTTTATTAAAACTGGAAATAGAAGGATGCTTCTTTGAAAGCCAATCATGTTGTTTCAATAAAACTTATTTTGAGAAATTCGCCGGAGTTAGAAAATTGTTGGATAGTTCAGGCACTTTCTAAATTTTTCCACGGCAAGGTAGGACAACTCAAAAATGTATGTTGCTTAAAAACTAGTGACTGTTTGGAATTTTGGTATATATAATGACTGAGAAATTGTGTGATGTATTCATGTCTGACTATTGATGTTCATGTGGATGTGATCGCTATGTGTCAAATTTGAAATAGGGCTTCTCTGGTCGGGTGTTGATGACCTGTTCTATGAGCGGTATTCTTGTGTCCCTTCTTTCTTAAGTACCCATGTCTTTCATTATTACAATTGGATGGACGCCAAATAAGTAAGATTGATTGATACCCCTTGGTCTTGAAAGGACGGATAAATGATGGGCCCGTTAAATATTCGTCATATCAGCCGTATATTGTAACCATTCCTGTGATTTCGTGAAATAGTTTAAACAAGTTAGATTTATTTGGTACCTAAAAGGCTTTATGCACTACTTGACTACTTGTGAGAAGTTTAGTACGCGTTTGGTTGATGGTTCCGTTCTTTTCTGTATAAAGATATTAAACTTTTAAAGAAAAGGTGAAGAAGAGAAAATGATGGAATCCCTTAATTTCCTTGAGAATCAAATGTTCAACAACAACAAGCCTGTGCCTTTTTCATGCATTTTCTTGCTCCATACTCTCTTAAATTCTCGATGGGATTCGTCCCTCCCATTCAATGTCGTTTATAACCTTTAAGCCCTCCGCAGAAGCATGCTCAATACTCTTCTGCTGGATAAAATGATTCCAGGAAATCAGAAAATCTTTGAGCAGACACCATCCGGTGCTTCTGTCTTGTTGGCACCAGTGCTCCCGTCGAGGAATTTTATTCCGATTGCTAAGTTAAAGAATAACCTCATCTTTTCATTGTTAGTGTGGGTGATGATGATGATGATCGATCATAGCATCTCACAGTCGTACTGGTGTAAGATGGGTCTTTAATTAAAATAGAGTTTTGGATGAAGTTAGGTCTTGTAGACACACGGAAGGGATGGTTTGTGGTTGCAAAGACCTTGAACTTTACAGATTGGATGTGGTTCTAGCTGGAGAATAGTAAAGTACGTATATTTTTGCTACCACTGCCGCATAATGTTAAAAGTTTAATAATCCATTTATTTAATTGCCAACAAAGTGGAACTTTCACGAAAGCATACAGGATCTGGATAATTCAATAATTTGTTCATCCGGAGACGTATTGTATTGCTAAGTAATGCATATAAGCATTCGTTGTAGATGGCTACTATTACCATTTTTACTTCAGTCAGGATAGGTATGCATTATAATCTCTCGAATTTACAATTACATTATGCTCATAAAATCTTTTGGTAGGGCGTTTGTTGTGTAATCGAATAATGGAGGGGGTAAATACTTGTTTAGAAACACACTTAAGGCAAAGGTTTCAATTCAAATGTAAAGGAGGATGATGCGTTTTGTTACTTATTGCGTAGTTATTGTCTGGTATCATTTTATTATCGTGGAAGATGTCGTAAAAATATCATGGAGATGTTTTATGTCATTACACTCCAGGCAGGTGATCCTCTCGCCTTCACTACTTTTTCTTTCGGGCTAAGTAGAATTTCTGTATGAAAATGGATTCAATCATAACATTTACCTGGCATCATCATGCATCCGCACTACTGTGTAACTCAGTTTTAACTGGCGTATGATAATATGAGAATACGAATATGATGGAATTGTGATACTACGAAGGTACACAAAAGGTAAAGAAAGAAATCCGACGGACAACAAAATCGTGGTGAAAAACATTTCTCAAAACTCCGTTCTCCTTACTCTAGGGTTCTTGTTTTGGTGATAATTGTTCGGTAGATTTGATAAATGCCTTAATGTGAAGGTAAAATGGAATGATTGTTTTATTCTCTCAGTTTGTAATCTTCAAAAAGTTAAGGAGTATGCTGGAACCCGCTGTGCTTAATTTGTTATCTGTCTTCTTATATTATTTGATAATGTTTTCATTTTGATGGAATAACTTTGGTCTTTGGTGTGGCTGTTAATTCTTATACTAAACTTGATTTTTTGCGTTCCTCTTGTCGGAAATTGTGCCATATTTTATCGCTACTATTGAGACTTTACAATGGTAATACTGCATTTATCTAGTGTGATTGCCCTGTATGGAATAGAAAGACGATAATGATACGACAATATATGATATGGGAAAGCTTGATTAGCACATTGATGCTAATCTAATGTTACTTTTGGAATTCAATGCAATGCAATATGTAAAATCGGATTTCGACATTTTATTTGAGATATTTATTATGGCATCTCAAATATTGCTCCCATATGAAGGAATAGCCAATAAGCATATATGTTATAATTTAATACGCAAACAGTATTATTCTAAAACATTCCCTCTTAATGTTCAATGATATTGTTTTATCTATCATGTATTATGTACATGTGCATCATCATCAGAATAAATGGACTTTAAATTCGAGTGTAGTACACGAATGATTTGTGCTTATTATTAGCAACTGGTATGTAGATAAAGACTGTATAATCCCAGGGAAAATTTCAGAAGAATTGCTAGTAGTCCAACAAGCGAGAAAATCAATTGTTGTCTATTTTTTTTAGCAACACAACTACTATTCTAATATGAAATTCTATTAATTAAGGAAATTCAGTTATTTATTAGAATACCGAAAAGAGAAACACATTCGAAACCTCAAATATATTTATATTAGCAATTTATATCAGATCCCTCAATGCACTTCAGGTTCGTAAAACGTGGTAGAGTAGAATATCGTAGGTGGTAAAGGATGATAAGATATTTCCAATCTTATATTGATCATTTTCAGTTTCAGGTTTTGTACAATATTAATGCAGATGACAGATGATGACACTTGACATATGCGAAGGTAGCTTAGGCTTTCCCATTTGGCGTCCACCCCAGGTTTCCAATGTGTTTTTCCAAGAATCCTACGGTTGAACGGTAATAATATATACCAGGATAGAATAGAGTAAATTGGTGGACAAAAAACTTTAGTTTATAGGGTTAGGGTAATAATTTCCTTTTTCATTTAATATTTTAGTTAATTTTAATTTCATTTCACAAATCATGGTTGTAGCTACTACTTTGGGTACTCATGTCTTTGCCTGGGCTCAACTATTGTTGGAAATTTTGAAAATGTAACTGTACAAGTACACGCAAGGTGGTCAGTATAAACATGTACGGGTTTTTAAGAAACAGGTAGGAATCTAACTAGTTATAGATGCACCAATTTTGCAGGAGGGCAAGGTCTGTTTGAGCATGAACCATTCTAATTTCTAATTGAAGTAATATTATTGGTCAACGGGAAGCTAAACTTATTAGGGATATCCAACCATGTAGTAAAAGAATCTCAGGCTACCAATTAAACTCATGTCCTACATCCGCCTATTGTTACTTTGCATTTAATATGTCAAACTCAGAACTTCAACTCAAATATGCATTCCAGCAGCCACACCAGAATTAAAGCACATGCATATAATAGTATATTAATAAATCGTGTTCTCGAATTGATGCATTATTCCTAATCCTGACGGTTGAATTAGATATAAACCAAAACCAAGTCTCACAACTCGTTAAATGGATTTCTCCAACCTACCATTTATTAAATTCTTTTAATTCTAGAATACATATGGATGAATAATGAGCTCTTGAGTTAGGTATGTTAATGCTAACTATCAAAAAATGGCCTTTTGGTCATGGATTGGTTATTTTGATGGAAAATCGTAGCGGAGCATCTGGCTGGTTACTTGAGACGCTACGTACCATATGTTTCCGTAGTCCGTCAGTCACTAAAATGAAGCACAAGGCAAGCTAAGCATTTTTTAAAGCGGAGGTTTTTCTTGTTTTTATTGTACAGACCTTAGTTCATCAATCCATTTGGTGTGTATGCTAGTATGAATAAGATTCTGATGTGCTCTGTGTGTACCAATACTACCAATGAACGGTATGGTTATGTTTTAGATTTTATTTTGGGGTAAAGTAAGGAAGGGTTTTATGTGTATTTGTTTCTTTAAGTCGAAGCTGAATTGAACTTTGCCAAGCATCGGAATTAGATAGGTTTTAGGGAAAAAGGGTCTTTATTGTGGGGAATTTAGCATGGGTTAGCTATTTACCACTTCATGTGTGCTTCTTTCACTACGATTTATATCTCACATCTGAATTCTTTATACTGGATATTTGTCATGGCTTGATCGAAAATTGACGTATTTTTTGATAAGCAAAAGGATTTTTTATTAGAGAATCCACCTGGTTAGTTTTTATCAGAAGTTTGGATTCATTCACAAGCATCCCTCTTGAAATCGCTTATGATCGATACCCTCCCAGCTCTAGTTCAATGGTATGCACGTACACCCTACCCTTCAACAAAGTTCAACATATTGCACCTTCTTTGTATAAATACCTACTGTTGAAATAGAATATAAAAGCGAAAATTGCTAGGCGTGAATGATGTGAACATGTAGAGTAGAGTAAATCACTACTTTTTGGTACGAAAATCACCCCATTTTTTATCCACCGCACATTACTTTTTGATATTCACGGAAAGTGAATACATTATCATTGTTGGTTTTTTCCCCTATAACTCCCTGGTCTTTCTATTCAGTTTAGTTACGTATCAACTGAAGTTTATGACATATACGAAGTATTCCACGGTGGGTGTAGTTTTTTTATTTTGACCATTTTTATGCGGAAGGCGACTTTTGTAAATCACTGCATGTGTTTCTCAGCTCATAAATAGCATTCGATTTTTTATATTGTTAGTCACTGGTTCAAAATTTTTTATCCAACACGTACCTACCTATGTGTTTTCACCCATTTGCATTTCATTGATGTCCCTGCATGACAAAATCTTTGATTAGGCATGACAGCTACTTTTATTATGCAAGATTGCATTTGTAGCCCTTTCCAGATGCATTTTCTGAGTGAAACGAGGGATTTACGTTAGGGTGTACCTCTGATGAAACTAACTACCGTGATATCCTTGAAGTATTGAGGATACTTATTCAGCTCAAACAGGAATAGAAATGATCAGAATGGGAAACTTTACCTCATTTTCATGTTGAAAAGTACCCTTTGTGCCGAAAATCAGGGCCCACGGCCAGATAATCTGATAGTATTATTATTATCTCCAGTTCGGTAACAGTTCAATAATTTTCTGTATGCAAACTATGCTGTTCATAGTGTTATATTTTCATAAATCTCGTCACAAACCTGAATAAAGGTACTACGAACTGAATACAGCTGAAAGAATAAGGGATTCATTCCATATTATTAAAGGATTCAGCTATCTACTTTGTAGCTTTTGCCTTACAAACACATGGTACTCGTTTTGTTCTGAATGCTGATCATTTTGCATCCGATGGACACACGCAGCTGAAAAGGGGTGACTCGTGTACCCTTTCGCTATGCATTTTCATAGATCCTCTTTCATCATCTCGTTTGATTGTAGAATATATTTTGGATTCAAATTTTCATTGCTTTGTGCATTACATTAACAGATTAACCAAAGTTAGGATTCTCAAAATTATCATGTTTGTCGGAGGAAATCCGAATCCTAATCCCTTGTTTCCTCCGCTGAATCATAAATCCACCACATGAAATTCCTTTAAGCATTAATGGAAATGTG
>JAQGAB010001757.1:0-14674 GCA_034696565.1 Isotomurus graminis
TTGCTCAGGTGCAAAGTAGATAGGAGTTCCTGTTGATCTTGTGTGAGTGAGTGAGTGGGCAGTTCTGTGCTGCGTGGCCACTCCGAGGTCGCCTATTTTGATAACGTTGGGTTCCTTGAGAGCCATGAATATGTTGTCCGGCTTAAGGTCCCTATGGATAATTCCGTACTTGTGAATATGCTCCACACCGTCGACCAGCGGACCCATCCAAGAATTAACTTGTCCCTTGTCCACACTTTTCTTGGAGCCCAAAGTAGCACGAAGGTCTTTGCCACAAAGCTCCATTTGAATACAAATCACATCAAAATATTTTCCGGTATTTGGCATCCTAGTTAAAAGTTAAATATAGTAAGGAGTCTTATTGTTGTAATTAGTGTTAATGTTTACCTCAACTTATCCAGCTGGCCATTTGAAAAAGACTTTAAGGCGTCCAATTCCGCTTTATCGAACTGGTCCTTCCAACATGTGCAGTACTGGACAATGTTCTTGTGGCCCGGGACTTTCACCAGGTTCTGAACTTCCCTCAGAGCATCCGCACCTCCATCCAAAGTCACCTTAATTGCGTAGCTGCTAAGGTCTGTACGATGTGTGAATTTCAGCACAGCTCCAAAACTTCCAGCCCCAAGGAGACTATGCACCTTGTAGTCCTTTAGTAACCTTGACACGCCTAATAATAAAATATGAAAGTTACATACAAATCTCTTTATGATAACGGCTCGAAAAATAAAACTATTTGAAGTACCAGACATGCCCAAATGATTCTGAGTTGTTTCTTAAAGTGTAATTAATTTACTACTGCTGCAAACGTAAACTCTACAGTTTTGTTACTCAAGAAAGACTGACCGATTCTATTAATTCAGAAATAAGACTTAAATAAAACCACCAGTAAGTTATTAAAAATTATTACAATTGCACTACTACTTACCGGTGAGTAACTATTGGGAGTTGATCGTGAGTGCCAATTGCCAATGGAGTAATGAAATACCTCCACTCATCCCATATGCTTACTTGTGCCAAGCAAAAATAAATAAGTGTTTTCATGTAGGCGAGTGGTTATTGAGATACAATGCGAAGGTTAACTCGCTCCAATCATCAGATGATAAAACTTGATAAGCTCATGCTTCACATAATGGAGATACTTTTATTTGGTATGAATTCATTCATTACAGATGGTAAATTAGTTGCTAGACTTGCAGAATAAGTTAACTTAAATGAACTGAGAATAATGAATATACCGCATTAATTTGAAATACCAGATTGGACACCTGTCTCCTGAGAATACTTAATGATCTCATTCTGTCATGCACGTTTACGGAGTTGTGTGTATTTTAATTATGAAGTAACGTTTGCAGACGGGCAATATCTTAAAATGATTTCACACAATTAATGCGCTGTCTTAGGACAGGTTTCTGAGTTTTGTGACTTCTTAGACGATTAACATTAAAAAAGCTTTAAGACTTGTTATTTTCTATGTCTTTGAAATGTAAGTGCATTCGGATCGTTTAAAAATAGCTTTAAGGTTAAGGAATGAAGAAAACGATGTTTGAGGAAGAGTGTTTATGGAGGTCACAATTGCTAAAAAGCTTATGGAGTCAACGTCACAAAAGTAGATAAGCCGACGAACATTCGTCTGGTATTCTTTACACTCCTCTGCTCCACATGGATTCAATCTTATTTCATATTAAACCAAGGGAATTTTTCAGCATAACCAGTTAACCAGTTAGTTTACAACTAATCACTCCTCACTTAACTTTCTAAAAGATTTAAGCCAAACTTTCTTTTTTAAACTATTTAAAATAGCTACATAACCCACCTGGTACCAAAACTGTAAAGTCTAAATTGGTCTAGTTGGATAAAATGGGTAACTTCCATAAAAGTCATGACTTGCTTAGTTGTAGTCTGTCCCCAGCACTGCCACCTTCAGCAGACGTATTTTTCAAATATCTTAATCCTTATAATAGAATAAAATCCTGTTTAACAAGATGTATCATAATTCCAGGTTAATTTCATAATTAATATTCAATCAATCAGGGTGAGTTGAATGACAAAGACATCCCGAAATATTTTTTTTACTTGTTAACGTCTTTCCCAATAATATTCGCGAATCACACAAAAACGAACATAAGAATAAACAATTATTCATCTGATAAGCAATGTTATATTTGATTTTCATTTTTCGTATACGATTTTCAAGCTTATTCACGAACTTAAATGTTATATAATTTTCTTATAGGCCTTGTGAACTAGAAATTAAAAGAATGCAACACATGTGCGATTGTATGCTTAGATAAGAAACTCCCAAACCTGTGTAACCCTTGCATTGTAAGTACACGCATATGTGTAAATTGGTAAGTGAGAGACAAAGGTCGGGATGTAGGCATAGATGATATCAAGTACGAGTGGCGGGTGCAAGATAAACACACTCCACACAGATGATCATCCCTCCCTCCACTTGTTGTTGCTGACAGTCTATTCTTTAATTTAGTATAAATACATTCCACTCCGTATAGTTAAACATTCAAGCAATGGCCGAAAAATACGTCAAGTGTTATTTCTGTTCAAAAGTATTCAAAGGAAACTATTTGAGAACTCACATCGCACGACACACACATGAGTTTCCTTGGAATTGTAAAGTTTGTGTTTACAAGCGCTTTGCAACAGCCCAGGAATTAAAGTCCCACGTTCAGATTATTCATAAACGCACACATTGGAAGCGACTAAAGTGCCCCAAGTGCCTTCGACATTATAATTCTACTTATCAATTACAGCAGCACAAAGTACAAGTGCACAGACAAAAACAGCATTACTGCAAATTCTGCAATAAACCTTTTCTGTACTTTTGTAAACTACAGCTTCACATGAGAATACACACAGAGGAAAAAAACTACGTATGTTATTTTTGCATTAACAAAAATGAAAGCGGTAAGAGATACTCCAGAAATGATATTCTAATAGAACACTTAAATAGAACTCATTTGCACGAGAAGCCCTACAAATGTACCAAATGTAAATTCCGTGCAATCGCACCTGGTCTCGTGAAGACGCATAATGCAAAAGTTCACGGAATTCAACGCCTCACACAAAGGTGCAAAGTTTGTAACAAGGATGTGCAGAAGTATAAGTTTAAAAAACACACGCTCCTACTGCACGGGAACAAAGAGTCACTTCGTTTCACGTGCTTCTTCTGTAAAAGAAAATTCCACGAGTTTTCCCGCCTGCAGAGTCACATGTCAAAGCACACGAATGAAAAGACTGAGAAATGCCACAAGTGTTCGTATCAAACAATTAGTGCGTGGATATTGACTTACCACAAGCAAAGAATGCACGGTTCCCTGCAATTTCCGTGTAGCTGGTGTAGTGCTGTGTTTGGAAAAAGAACTAAAATGTGGACACATTTTAGAAAGGAACATGTTCTCCAGGATGACCAATTTGTATGCTACTTCTGCAAGAAGAAATTCCACAAGCGAAGTTTTACAGCTTTTAGGAAACATTACAAATTGCCACACAAAGGAGGATATATTCTAAGCCTAGATTACTGGCTTCAAGGAATGTTGATGACGGAAAGTGTTAATAATTAATGTATTTCCATATACAAATAAAATCGAGCCTACATGTAATCTTACTTTTTTTGCATTTATTTTAATAAAATTTGTAGTTCCAACAGTTTTCCAAACAAGTATCACGTTATGACCTAATAGAAAAGTGTGTATTTACGATATAAATTTAGTTATACAACTGATACAATACACTTAATATTCTTTGATTTAGTGTCACCAGTGTCACAACAATTTCTGTTATTTATTTATTTTACCACTTTAATAAACACAAAATTTACTTTTTGTTACGTCATTTCACTTTTTAACATCTGATCATCTGCTGTAATCTTCATTTTTCTGAATTGACCAGAGCTTGTGAGTTGCTATTATATAAAACATAAAAAGATGTGATATAATTAACAAATAATCACCAAGGAACAATTTGTTCCTACAGTTACCTAAAAATATACGGAAATACTTCACAATAACACAACGGGTGAAGTTAGCTCTTTACACAGAGCTTGCACCATTATTTTGTGTACTAAAACACCCGCAGAAGTTTGCATGCGAATAACTACACCAAAAAAGATGGAAATAAACTGGTGCACAGACAGGTGGTATCAGAAATACTACCGTTTATATATTCATACGTATATCAGTTAAGGTAATGTAGGAGATGTACTTGCACTTAATTCTTATTATTCTCTCACTGTCGATTTCCATATTGTCATTCACATTTATATATTCACCATAAATATTCAGTCAAACATATTATAACGGTCACGAGAGAAGAGGATTCCCCCGTTTTGGGGCGGTTCCTCCCCATGTTATAAGTGCTATCCCCCAATTATAAGTCCCCATAAAGGTCGGCGCTATGGGGACTTATACCCGTTTTATTTTGACGCCGAAGTATTCCTTTTGTTGCAGGACAGTGTTGGATACAAAAGAACGGAACCCGGCGCTGTAACAACGTTCCCATATGTAAAGAATCTAACGGCATCAAAACCTGTGTCGTCTGACGCTACTTTTTACGTTTCACAAATAATACGTTTTTGACCATTTAAATAACTAACTGATCTTCTATTCTTCAATATTTAATTATCCAACTTCTCCCCATACTGACTTATACTGATTATACAACCCACACTACAAATTAAATAATGTGAATGTATACAAAAACAAAAATTAATGATATGGAGACTAGAAACCGCGTTACATTAAGGACAATTTGTCTCATTATGTCCTTACTATATACGCATGGCATCAATAACAACGAGAGTCCGTATGGATTAAAGCATCTCGAGCATGAGAGGCGATAGAACTGCAGAAATTAAACTATTCTCTGCATTACACTTGCAATCTGTGGATTATGTGAATGATTCACTTCACGAAACAAACTTCTTCTGTACTCCAAAATCCAAATAAGTTATTGTGCATAGTTGCAAATCAATTTTAACCCAAAATAAATATATTTTACTGGGCTTAAAATTAAGTAACAAAACTGAATCAATTGCTTGTTTATTTAAGACAGTAATGATATACCCGATTATGCGAGTGACAGACTAGTAACTGACAATGAGTGCAAAGTGTTATGCACCTTAATACATGAATGGAGCTTGGAAAGCCAGGGCATATTCATCCATTATATTTTAGTTTCATAAGTTTAATTATTATCATGAGAGATCAAAGTCCATTAAAATGCAGACTCTTTATAATACCCTATTCTCTAATTACCATTTATGTCAAAGAACTAGCCGGCATCCCAGTTTTAATAAGCCAACAAGTATTAAAATAAATTACTGGGAATTTGAAGTAATCTAAAGTCTTGAATTGATTTTGAGTTTCCCCATTTCGCACTTATACACAATCATGTGTGATCCTGTGATACGTGATCTTCATCAAAACATAGAGCTCTATGATTTCAGTAAGCCATCAAAAGCTTCTGGATCCAAAGCCATCATCAAGAACGGGAAGAATCTTCTAAATGAAGTCTCCCACTTGACAGGGCTTTAAAGTAAATAACAAAGCTGGAAGCTTATCAGCAAGATTATCAGTTGTGGAGCATCTCAATGCACAGCAGTGATGAAAGGCAAGGCCCTTGCCAAATTTACTTGGATAAGATAACCAAACCCAAGCACAAAACGCGAACACTCTACAAAATTGCAAAGATACTTGATTCTCGTATTTTAGTAGTGTCCGGGAGTGTAGTGTTTTTTAGTACAGAGAACTCGTCAATCTGCCTGAATCATGTTCCATCTAGGAATTGCTTTCAATTGAGAGTTCATAATCAATTGATGGTGAGTGTGTGAATGCATTCAAAAATATTTTGGTTACGATTTTGCAGCTTATCAGGCTTCACAGCTCATAAACTGTGAATTAATGGGTCTTATCGGCTATTTCAACCATTCGCTGTATGTATTTTACTTCAACCCCCCAAGTTATAATTTTACAGAAATGCGCTATTCCTAAACAATTCTCCTGTCATTATTTTTGTGTGCAATGATGTTATTATATTAAGGCAAGTTCAATTACCCTTCACATGTACATAGTTTTTTCCTGTCATTAAATGCAATAAATATTACAGTTCGTCTCAAATTAGTTTAGAGTAAACTACAGTTAATTTTGCTGAGAGGTGAACGGGACGTTACTAAGCAACAAGAGGCTTATCAGTCGGTTTCAAATACTCACCTCGGCCAGATTACCTTCCAGAAATTTTACTCTAAACTCATTTGAGACCGACTGTAGTAGGTTTTATTGTGCGAAATTTTACATCCTTTTATGAAACATGAATGAATGTTATTGTAATATCTTCCAATCAAGATAAGCTGAAGGCATTCGGTGTGCGGAAGAACGAGCTCGCATAAACCTTAATGATTTTTTGAATATTAAACCCTACATTAACGCATTTATTGAGATGAAGGTGTGTGAACCAAGATAATACATAAACATTACACGCGTTTTAGTTTAACATATAAAGGGATAACTGAATTCTCGCTGCAGGACATGAGAATTAAATAGATGATCGATTCGGTGTTTTAATTTTAATTTAAAACGAAAGTCCCAGTCTCTTTCAGTATCTTAGCAAACATCCTTATTGATATTGTCGACTGGTGAATGGAAAATTAAAGATAACAGCAGGTGTATGGATGGGATACACTGCTGGTGATTATCAGTATTTATCAGCTTCTGACGCAAACACAAAAGGACCGTCAGTCTGATGACACTACTTAACTTCTGAGAACTCTCGATCTGAAGCAAAACTAATTCAATTCACATTATACGTCAGCCAACAAACTACTTCAACTTCAATCTACACATAAGTCATTCACTGAATTCAGATCATTCCTCAGTTAAGAGTCACCTTGCATTGTCCGGCTAAAAACGTTTAATTACATTCGTGTTGGAATTAAATTAATATTGGTAGAAGTAGAAAACAGTTGGAAGCACACGATAAGTGATCACTCACAGTTTTACGATTGCATTGCACACAGGTAACCTCAGAAGTAATAATTTATTCTAGAAAAACCTAATCACTGGAAGTGACAAGGATAACCTGGTAATCAATACTTTTCATTAATTATTCTACTAACTACATTTTCCAGTGATAATTGGGTAGCTGTTAATTTAAGATGATTAGCAGCACTTTAAACAATCAGCCGGCATCGAAGCTGTACACCGTTTCTTCTGACAAGTTTGACGTTTCGTCGTCAAAAATGATTAAACAAGCATTCCGTCTTCGGGATGATCCTATGGTCTTGCAGACATTGACTGAAGAAAGCGAGGCAGAGGTTATTTCTGTAAGACACTTGAATCGTACAGTCCTGTCCTTTATCTTTACTAACGAGGATTGAATTTCTCAGGTGGTTCAGCCAGATCCAGACAAATACTCTCAGAGAGCTGTAGCAGTGAATGAGAACTCCATTGAAGAAGACTGTCAAAGAGAAGAAACCGCACTAAGTAACCTCTGAGAACTTTACGGAAGCCACGGAAATAGTTTGGAAGCTAATTCAGCATATAAACAAGCTGTACAAAATAGAGAAAATATACTTCAAGACAGCCACACTATCATAGCAGCTTGGATTAATTCGCTTGGAAAATTGTGGAAAATGCAAGGAAAGTACGAAGATGCGGTACAGTTATACACAAAAGCATTAAACAGCTGGAAGAAAGAATTAGGCGAACTCCACCCGTATGTAGCGAAATCTTTATCTAATCTTGGGGAGTTGCAATGTGCTCAGGGAAAATATGAGGATGCAGAACTGACGTTCAAACAAGCTTTAAAGATACAAAGGACAATTCTTGGAGACAATCATTCTGACACTGCAGCGTCGCTGCATAATTTCGGCCAATTGTTCCAAACGCAAGGAAACTATAACAATGCGGAGACTTATTACAAAGAAGCTTTGCAAATCTTTGAGAGAACGCTGAGGGAGAATCATCCGGCTTTAGCGACTTTGCTAAATACTATCGGAGATGTATTCAATATGCAAGGCAAGTATGAAAAAGCGGAACCTTATTACAAACGAGCTTTAACCATTAATGAGAAAGAACTTGGAGAAGATCATCTGGAAGTCTCGGCAGCCTTATCAAATCTCGGGGCAATTCAAAGTATCCAGGGGCGATATGAAGATGCACAACTGAATTACAAGAGAGCTCTGGCAATACGGAAGATGAAAAAGCGGGGAAATCTGTCGGATGTCTTATCCCTGAAGAATAGCTTGGTTTTATTGTTAAAGACGTATGAAAAATATGAAGATGCAGAGGAATCTTTCAAGAGTGCTTTGAAAATACATCAGAAGGCGTTAGGTAAAGTCCATTCACACGTAGCATCCTTTTTAAACGACCTTGACTGTTTTTTTGACAAGCAAATCAAACATGAACAGGCAGAATCCTTTTTCAAAAGAACACTTAAAGTCAGGGAAAAAGAACTTGAAGAATTTTACACGGATTTGGCATCGTCGGTGAGTAGTCTAGGTGTTGAATTACATATGGAAGGATAAGTTATTTTTCACCACAATTGGTTTAGAATAATTCCTAGAAACACTAAATATTCAACTGTGTTTTGAATTTTTTCTATATATAACATAATTCAGCGAATTTTATTCATAATTGCACTGTAATAAACACGCTCATGACAAACCTGTGGTTGCTTTTAGCCAGAACATTCATTGAGTTAAACACACTTTATAAATTTATATCCAATTATAGCATTCCATAAAGTTTCTGGTTAACTTGTTTTTAAAGTTTCACCTTCTTTAACAACAACTCATAAATCCGACTCTCATTTAAGGAACATCAAATTGTTTGAAGATACATTCAATTAAACTTTGATAGTACATCGCCATGAATTACACAGAAGCAGTTTTAAATTCTATTCAATTCACGTTTACAAATTTCACTGGTCATTCAATTTTAGAATTTAAAAGCTCAAACTTCCTTGTTCATTTTTACTTGTGGATGTTATTTGTCCTTACGGCCATCAGTTTATTTGGCATTGTTGGCAACACTTTAAGTATTTATATATTTTGTACTCCATCCATGAGATCCTCGTTCCATAATTTGTTAACAATTCTTGCGTTTTGGGACATTTTGCGTTTTGTTTTATTCACCTTGTTTAGAAAGTGTTTTGTTAGAAGAAATCTTGTACAACCAACTTGTGAAGGGATAGTGTAAGTAAACGTGATTTACCTTAGTCAATTGTTTGAGTTAAACTAATGAATCATAAGCATTGTTTTTACAATAGCAGATATATACCGGGTGGGCCACCTCGATTAGAACAGTTTTGTACATACTTTTTACTTAACAAGGACGACATTAAACACATCGTTCACCTACACCGTATAAAGTGTGAATGTACACTTATTACTACACACACTACAACACTTTGAAAACCTTGAGGAACAAATTAAGTTGCATTATGACAAGATGCTTAACAGTTCATTCGTATGAAATCGGCAAACAGAGCCTTATTAAAGAAGCGACGTAAAGCACGTTCATTTTACAAATTAACAAGAATTGAAATAAAAGTGTTTTTGCCAATTTCTGTCTTCTAAATTATAATCTGCGGATGGTTTCTTCACAATTGGATTAAGAAATACAAGTATAACAGTAATCAAGCTTTTAAATCCATATATAACATGCATAGTTTATTCTCTTAGCTATGCTTTGTTTCCATTGGTTGTGTGTGCAGTGTTAATAAAAACATTGATGTAATTATTTAATCTTACGTTTATTAATTAATAATTGTTTTTCTTCAACTTGCAATTTTAGTTTCCTATGCAGAAAGGGTTCATTTATGTAAACAGAAAATGTATAGTGAACTGAGACGCTTAAAATCGCCTTTTTATTTAGTACAAGGATCAACGTGTAGCAGTGAATATTTAATTATATAAAATAGTTGAAAATATTTAACTATGTAGATTCCATTTCCATATCCCGTCATAAGTTAAAGTGATACCAAACAGAACGTATTAAATTGACTTCATAATTGATCATCAGATTCATAAGACACACGTTATGTAAACTATACAATCTTACGGGTTTACGACTAGGGACACACATTTAAGTTACTACCATAAAGGGCTTTCTTCGGGCATGATTGAGTTCCGGAAACTAATGCTATAAAACTTTTACTAATACATGCAAGCTGTAACTATTAACTTCTGGGATGTTTGTTTATGGAGTAGGTCTCCAATTAAACACAATTCTAATACTCAACTGTGACTGTGTTAAATTGTGAGGCCTATTGTGGATGTAAACAGCTTGTGCTTGAAAAACAGTGCTTGTATAATGATCAATCTACCAAGTGATCCATTCTGTTGCTTTTGAGAAAATCGTGGTATAGATATGTAGCTGCTGTAAGTTCCTGCTGCTGCAGTTGTAATGTTAACCTCAACTTATTCCTGAATCGGTCCATCACCCTATCAAACCATTTTTACTTCCTAATAATCAGTATCTCGTATAGTGCATCATTATACACCTTACAGCATCTGCAGTCCTTAAAATTAGAATTTGATGTTACATAGGTTAGCTTTACTGCGCACAGAACCAGCTACACTTCCCAGGATCTCAACTTATTGTAACAGAACGGTGTTTTTCGGAAACTATTTATGCATATACATATATATATATATATATATATTCTTACGCAATAGCTCCGTAAGGTTTGAAAACCATTGAACGGCTCTTTCACAACAAAGTCGTCATTCAAATGTACCACAAGAACAAGCTCTTGATATCTTCATACTCGAAATCAGCATGAATTGTTCAATAAAGAATGCGCTAGTTCATGTGGACTATCCATGTAGACATTTTTGAGATAAATCGTATATATCCAGTGAGTGGCTTCGTGAAATTAATCAAAACAAGGAGATAGTTGTAAATGATAAAAAATGTTCGTCCATTCTTAATTCATTTGCTGGTTGTTACCTCTGACGCAGACTTAATGACAAATTTAGTACACAACACCAGTATTGGGAAAAGTAAAACCTAAGGTCACATTGTATGAAAACAAGTAATCTTTTGCTAAACATACAGTCCAAGCATTTCCGCCTATCAGTTGCAATAAAGAACAAGATATACAACATTTAACAAGTTGGCTGTAAATTCTAACGATATTACATACGAGTAACCAGCCGCAGATCGATTTATTTATTTATTCATGTGATAAAACTCTTATGTCTATTGATATTGCCTTTACTATTGTAACCGAAATCAACAGTTTAAATAACCCTGTTGTTAAATTTTTCGCATATATCTCTTTGTTTAGATTTAAAAATTCGTTGAAGCTGAACACTATGAAATACTGGAACCACCGAAAATGCGTTCCAACATAAATTAATTCGTTTACGAATGAGATAAATACATTTATAATACAACCTCATATACTGTGATAACTCCAGAGCGAGCATGATTGCAGAAAGAACTAATCCACCTCCCAGCAGGGCGAACTGCACAACTATATTTCCACTCATTGCAAAAGGTTTCGGCTTTGGCGAAACGGTAGAATACCTTCGGAAAGTTAAGTTGGTCAACATTTGATAAACTCCTGATTCCTTTAATGTCAAAAACCTTTTTAGGTTTTTCTGATTCCCATACCGACTGAGCTTCCAGCCAAATCTTCGTCGAAACAGAATCTCTTTACCCATAAAAGTGTGTTTCATTGGTTTCAATTCAGATTTTAAATCCTCATAAACCGGAAGCAATTCTCTTTGCCAACCAACAATTGCAATGTTATCACAAGGGCTAATTATATCGTATTCTGTAAAGTTAGACTCCTGCGTTAGACCATAATTACTCAGGGCTGCTTCCTTAGCACGTGGATGGTATGTGATTGTTGAATTCCACTCGGAATGTTGTGTTAAATCCATGTGGCTTCCGTAGTTTTTTGAAGCTGTTTCAAATTCCTTAGTAAAGTCGTAAATTCCAAATAAGAATTCTTCGTATACTAGACTAGAATATACTTTATATCCTATTTGCGTAAGATTTGACATGTGCGTGATGGGATTCACTTCAAAAGATTTTGAAAGCGAGTCAATATTGTCTCCTTTGTAAGCATAACTAATTACGAGCAATCCTAACATTGCGGGTCCGCAATAACAGTACAGGGCATTCTTTCCTTTATAGTTTACAGCACGTAAATGATTTTGCTCCAAAACCATCGCCCATGGAATAAACAACGCATCAATATCTCTCAAGACATCTCGCATTTCCAAATTATTCTCTATGATTGATAAAACAACAGGCCACACAACCACTGTAATTATAATAAGCGCCCACGAAATTCGATCGAAACGATTAATCAAACCTTCAAATGAAAGGCTAGTACTAACTGCCGTTCCACAGCTAACAAATGTGTAATCGTCTTGAGTCACGAGTAGGATAACGTCTGTATTATCCTCTGTCACGTTAAGTGTTAGAAACGGCGAACGTTGGGAAGTCTTCCCATCGCTTTCAAAATATTCTACTTCATTTGGTGAAGCAACATTAGAGAGTTTTACTTCAGGACACACCGAAGGACCGTAAAGATAATTATAGGACCTTTCATTAAACGTTGCGTTTTGGAAAACAAACTCTGCGATTCCCCTGTCAACTACGGCTGTATTTGGGAACTTTAGAACTGCCCGTAGTGTAAAGTTTATTTCGAAGAATTCTATTCCACAATCTTTACATCTCCTATCAGGTTCTTCTATTTCAACCAGCAGTGGCAGGTAATTTATGAAGTCTGAGAATTGAGTGGCTTCTGAATACCAATGGCTTTTAGACAAAGGAATAATAATTTCTCCTTCTCCGCCGTTGCAGAAGGGAAACACGAAATGCATACTTTGAATAGAAACTGAAGGATAGAGATTAGCAGTACTGCTGACTGCATTCACATTTTCTGCTTTTAGATGAAACAGCCAAACAATCCGATCCGAGTAACTTTGTGTGTAGGCATTCCACAAACGTCTGAGGCTTGTCGTTGAGTTCAAATGATGGACTAAAATGAAGTAAGCCGGTTGAGTGACAAATATCTCGGAGCCTGGAATTGCAATTAGTTGTAAATTTAGTAATCTAAAACAAAAACTCCCCGTTCACATCGAAAGCTTTTCTAAACTTACGGGTTGGAAAGGACAAGCCAAATATGTTTGCGTGCTTAAAGTAATCATTCTTCATGTAACCAAATAGATTTGGAACTTCGTCTGACTCTGGAACGAAAAGGTCGAATTGGCTGAAGCAATTCCATTTAGCAGCTGTCGAAATATCTTTGTAAGGGTTAACGTTTTGTACAGGTTTAGAGCAGTTATTAGTTTTGAAATATGCCAACGACGGAATCCTGCCGTGTTTAAATTTGTGATACACTTGAGAATAAGTACCCTTCGGTGTGCAATTATACGACTTGGCATAGTCGAATCTACTCAGGTGGACTGGGTAATTAAATTCACTCAACTCAATACCGTGATAGTTTATAATAGTTGTCAGACATTTTCCAAATACCGCTAAATACTCATTTAAGTTTTTTACGTTAAGTCCAACATAATCTGACCGTAAAGGCCAATTGGTGGTTATCATGTTGTGAGTAATGTTGTCATCTGCAATTTTACGAGTGTCCTTTGAATCCGAACATCCAAAAATATTATTCAATATACAAAACACAAAACTACATTTGTATGATCTATACATATTGTCTTAGTCCCTTATGTGTGTCCAACAGGTAACAAATCCAGTTTGTTTGATGTTAGATTTAGAAGGTTCGTTTATCGTCAATAAGTTTTAGTAAAGCAGTAACTGGAACTTAAGGAATTTTTAGCTCCTATTTCTACCAGAACACTTTATGAATTTCGTTTACCTTTACCTTTACCTTTTGCAGGGTTGGGTGTACTAATCTGGCCTTAAAAATTCGTTAGCTTCTGTAAGTTTATGTAATACGTGTTCAAGTTTCTAACAAATGTCACCTAAATTTATCTGTACAGAGAGGCTTCAACGGTTTCTATGCACTATTCATTTGGAAAATGGCATTTAAATTATTGATGACGGCAGGTTATATAAACTTTTGGAACGTCAGCAGGCCGCTAAATTAAAAATTGAAAGCATTTAATTAATTAAACAACTCGATAGAATTACCCAGGTTTTATAAAAACATTCTTCATGATATAGTGACTATTATGCAAAGCAAAAAACCTTAAACCTCACTATGGAATGTTCAAAACATGTATGAAGTGAAGAAACAAAGTTTTTTGTAGTCTTAACGCAACATAATATACACGTTTTTTCTAACAGGTCCCAAAAATGTTCCTGTAATTCCAGAAAACGTTCCAAAAATTAGAAAAGCCACCAATTTTGAGTGTATCGATGGTCTTATCTATCATACCTAAAATCGAGTAAAACTTGAAACCGATAATTCATCTTCCATTGTAAGTTTACTGTCGTGCAGAGTTCTGAGCTCCTCGCAAAAAGTACCTCAACATAACAGACAGAATATAACATCTCATTAATAAAACGTTATACAAGAATATTTATCACTATTAAGCTAACCCACTTTGCACACTTAATATCGATTACAAGCCATTTTCAATCAATCGATTACAATCGATTAAGATTCACTCGACAACTCAATCCGTAGTTAAAGGAATAACTACGCATCTACACATGATTCATCT
>JAQGAB010001758.1:0-14674 GCA_034696565.1 Isotomurus graminis
CTAAGGTGACATTGAAAGTTACACTGAATGAATTGCGACTCGGTTGTTACAACATGTGTGCTTACGATATTTGCCTTCACGAGGTGAATGTCCATTTTTGCAAGGAAAAGCGTATTTGCTAGTTTTTTGGACTTGTGCATGGACACGTAGAAAAAGTCAATACAAGTGTACAACTTTCCTTGTACTCATCCTCCTGCTATTAGTGGTCGCTTGTGTAAGCAGACAGACGGAAAAGTTGCAAAAACAGCGAAAGATACTACACAAGCCTCCCCAATAATGACAGGATATCTGAGGTCCGGTTTTTTTGTGAGATAAGAATATTGGTTTATGTAACTCTGACCATTAAACCCCGTGGATTTCCTTTCTCCCATTGACACTACACATTGACACTCTTATGAACCCAGTTGGAGATGAGACACGGTTACCTACACATTTACCGACGTATTTTCCTTCATAAACTGTCTAGTAAACGCCAATGAATTGATTAAGATGATCTCGATGCATAAGATTAGTAGCGCATGAGATGTAAAGGATTGGCTATGTTTAGGTGCGGGATTCCCACAAAAGAAATTCACACCTCCACCCAATACGAAATGCTACTTTTCCGTAGCCACAATCCTCCGGCAATATTATGGTTGTGTAAAACTCAATTGTAAAGAGATGTATAGCATTATTTTATCCCAAGTTCTCAGAAATTCTTTGTATTATTCTGTGCTTTGTTTTTGCATGTAATCTACAGTTAGGCAAAGTGGAAGAATCACGATGATCATCCCCTTGTGTCTACCTTAAAGTGTCTAGCCGTCTGGTTGCTAAATCTTCAACTTGTCACTCACACTCCTATGTGTCCTGCATCCATTTTCTACTTCCTCAATTCTCAATCTTGTGACGGTGTCTTCCACATCCATTTGGGGGTTTGCGTTTATTAGCACCACATCATGCCCTCTCATTAGACACTTTGTGCTAAATGTTGGACTCCAATTAGACCTGCTAATAAATAAATAAACCTGCCAGAAGTGTCTGAACGTCGAGTCTGATGGTGATCCCCCTTCTCTTTTATTTCTGGTAGCTGATTGGAAATCCCCAATTAGAATGAAGGACAAACGATGATGAACATTTACAAATTAGGCTACTTAATTGTCACCTTAGTTCGTGAAACTATATAAATGAGCAGGTCCAAAGAGTAAGGAAAGTTTCAGTCAGATGCAGCACACAGCCAGGGAAAAATAAGCCTCGATTCGTTTTGATTTTAATGAGATTACTAATAAATGTGTGTGGGTCGATGGACAAATGGCAGCCGGTCTTTAATTGCAAGCCTCCTCCGTTTTTGTAGGGAGAGAGTGAGGTAAACCGTGTAGGGTACGTGAAATTGTGTGCCACCGAAGGGGCTTAGTAAAGAGACAGAAGAAGAAACCTTTTAATCCGTTAATTACATTAAAGAGAGGATTAAGTAAAAGCACAATGAGGATTTATCATTCACTTGCACTACAAGTTGGGTTAGAAGTGGGACTTTGCAGTCCAAAGTCTAACAGTCTAAGTAGGCGTCTAGACTCAATGCAGATTATTTTGGCACCCGTTCCTCTACCCATCTAGGTCTCCATTTTACTCATTAACATTCAGTGATTTGCTTGATTAACTAATTGTTTCATTGAACTACAAATTACACTGCAAAGTTTCTTTGCAAAATTCCTCGAGACTTTAAATGATCATCATGAGAGAACTCAAGAGGAAAGTGTATAATGAAGGAATACACACAAACATTTCCGAGTCATTGAGACACGACCATTCACTTCCATAAGTATAGTCTCAAGACATTTCTTGAGAAACTAGAGGAAGAAACCTAAAATAAATAAAACCAGGTGGCTATTTATTCAGCAAGGCAACAATGAGAGTGTTGACAAGCCTGAAAAAGTATCGAGTCTTTGTTCATACAGAACAGAGAAAATCGCCCTACTGCCACTTAAATAAAATAAACAAGTTACAACAGTTTTGTGAATGAATTAAAACGCAAACAATAAAAATGCTGATACTACTTTACACTTTGTAGTACATGTGACGCCAGTAGGAACACAGAATCTGCATATAAAAGAGCACAGGGAAGCTAAACGGAGCCAGGAGTATGTTGAATGCAAAGTACTCTGTTAACAGAGCTCAAGAAGATTGGATTCCATTCACATGGAAAAGTCCACAATACTAAAAACAAATAAGTGTTGTTTTTGTTGTTTAACAGAATGAATTCTGGATATTTCCGGACGCGGTTTAACCTCATTTGACTAAGGTCAGTTTATGCTTTCAGCTTTGAGCTGAGAGAACCGTACAGAGGAGTGTTCTTCAAGTTGTTTGTGTACGAGGATGAATTGAACTTTTAAGGGTTTTGTGTGTGTAAGAAGCTCAGTGAGTGGCATATATGGAATGATTGGATGGAATACGTAGATCTGTCAGAGAAAGCCACAAGTTGCATGCAACACACAACAATAATACTCTTGGATGTATATGAAAGCTTTCCCACACTATACAACCAATAAAATCTCCTGTATTTGAGGATCGGTTTGTTTTTGTTTTTGTGTTCCATTTCCTTACTTCCTGTTGCGAGAATGATCATGAAATGCGATGAAAGATTGAATTGGTTGGATGAATTTTGTGGCGGTGGTGAGGCAGGTTAATAATATTCCCACCATACTCGCAGCAGAGGTAAGGTCACACGGATTCTGTGTGAAAGTTATTACACACTGGCTTCTCTCGGCTCTGAAATAACCAAAAGTGAGGTGCATGAACCCTTTAACTCCTCGAACAGATCGAGTAAACACATTTTACTATACTTATACTCCCAACATCATCCTCTCCTATACAACAAAGTTTAACTTCTCGGTTATAAAATCTCCAATAAAAAATGGCCAAGGCCGCAGCAGCAGCAGCAGGATCAGTTAGGAGCTGAAAGTTAGTAGAAAGACCGAGGAGATACCCTCAAACATCTCTCTGGCATACCTGCCCACAACTATATATAATTTGTATGAGGGTATATATGATTACTGTTGGAGAAATATAGAACACACGGCTCCTCTGTTGTACTACACAATGTATAAGAGAGAGTTTATTTAGCTTCCGTCCAACTAGGGAGTCATTTACGGGTGTCATTAAGGAAGGCCATTCACTTAGTTACTTTTATTGGGTGAGTTGAACTGCGTCCGGGGGTTTGTTGGAAATGCGTTGGAGTGAAGGTAACTTTTATGCGAAAAGCGGAAGGAAGGATGAGAAGTAATTGGTGAAAAGTTACGAGTTTGTCCTTGAGGTCAAAATTCCGAGTTGAGGGAGTTTGTACTTAATGACTACAAGTGGGAAAGCATAGGACTCAGTTGTACACTCTGCGATATACCGAGTTCAATTTATTTTGCACACGTGTGCATATTGTTGAAAATTAGGAAATTCTATTATTCGTTCCTCCTTCACGGTCATAAAGTCCAGATGTTGTGTTTCGCAGTTTTACCTCCTTTCCTTCCATCTGGGAATTCAATGTGTGACGGATGGAAAGAAAGTGGCTTCGCTCACCCGACTTTTCTCATTTCCCACTCACCCACAGATTGACTTTTTATCTTCACTCAGGTGCAACTTATTCACACACACACTCATCCTTTGTTTCCTATTCATTATCCATACCTCTCTGCATAATCTATCAACTTTCCCTCTACACTCTTTGCTCTACATTTAAACTTTCTTCACCTCGTTTTTATTCCCTTTCAACTACAACCCATTTCACAAGTTCCACTCTACCATAAATAAGTACTCTCTACTCTTTTTCCAAACTAAAAAGTTTAAGCTTTACTCTGAGTAAAAGTCACAGAGGTAAATGAATTGACGGCAAAGCTTCTCTCGTTCATACATGAGGACGCAATCACAAGCAAATAATAATAAATGATAACATCTGAATGACAACAACGAGGAATGATCTGAAGATGTGATGATAAGGTTGTTTTGATGATGAGTTCTCTGCAGTTTTTCCCATGACATAAATAAACTCTCAGTTCGTGGAAACCCATCTGCGTACTCAAATATTGAAATAACATTTCTCATTGTGTGTGCAATGGTTAAAAATAAATGGAGGCATCACACACAAGAACAAACTGGAGCAGAAATGAATGTGTAGATATTTTTGTTCATAATTTAATATATTCCTTGAAAAGGTTTCCAATTCAAAGACTCGTGTGTGGATGTGGGTGGGTGCACTTTGGAATCCTGTGACTCACAAACACATACTCCCATGTAAAATGTATTTCTCTTTGACGTCACGTCTAAATCATTCAGTTCAGAGACTAACTCAACTCCAAATTAAGTGACACTGCCATCCCCAAAGACTTTCCTTTCCAAGTAAACCCTGTGCCATTTTGTGTGCTGAAAAGCTCCAGAGCAATCCTGGTCAAGTTGGCGTCACTCCATTTCCCCGTTGTTTCAGTCAACCACACCTCCACACACAAATATTTGAATGAGTATTTTACTGTTCACCTCAACCTCATTTTCCTTCAAGTGATTGATGGCTCTCTAATCTCTGCTAATGTTTATTTGTTCCGTACATTCGTCATATATAATCTACGGGCCATGTTCTGCCTCAACATTACACGCAAAAAACCCCAGGGAACTTCTATCCGATAATTCAGGCTCACTACTCTGAATTGTCAGTAATACGCACGTCGACGTGTGTGATATTTTGGGTGATGGACTACTCAATAAGCACTTTTTATTAACAATGTTATACAAGTATTTTTGTGTAAAACCCCGCTACTCACAATGCAATCTTATGATCATATCTGACAACATAATAATATACTCTCAAGTCCTTATGAAACAAATTAACTTTTGGTCACACTATATAGGATTCTTTGCTTCAGAGTTTCTTTTTATAATGATGAGATCATGACCTACCTGAAACTATTTGAGTGTAGCCTATAGTAAGAAGATGTTTCCACACCTACGCCCTAATAATTCTACTCAACGGGAAATCTTTTAAAAGTCCTTAGAAAACCCTCACAGAGGTTTAACTATATAACTGTATTATGAGGTACAATCTCACTCTGCTAATTATTATACACAGCTTGTGAATGCATTTATCATTTTACCTGCTTAAGTTAACAAAATCGTACTAGGAAGAAATATTTATACCTCCGTATCGTATCCCTTAATGTGTCATTGGATGATGTAAGGAATAAAAAATGCGTGTGCAAAATCTGTACAAAGAAGTACTTTCGTGTGTGACTGATCCTGGGATGTGTGCAGGTGAGTGAGTGATTACCTTTTATCATTACACTCGTGTTTTTTGCCTTCCACCTTAACACCACACAGACACTTCTAAAGGGAGATTTCTTTAAAAAGGATACGAATTGCCAAAAACTTATTTCTAAACTTCATGCTGAATTTACTACACACACGGAGTAATAGACTCCCGAAGAATCCTCCACACAGAATGGTAGACACCAACCGAGGTCAGCAAAACCAAGCAAACCATGACCACCACTTCTTGTTATGTATACTTTTAGAAAGACTCGGTAATTAATCATAAAAGTGTATTTTGGTTCGAGAACCAGCTTTTTATCAAAAACGATTTACAAAAGGAAAACTAACGAATTTTTGGCCTTTGCTTTGCTGTTACTTCAACCTTAACAACAAAAGGGTAACAGGAGCAGAAGCAAAACAGCCATACACATCTTGTCTTTAATCAAATCAGGAGAATAAATGTATCAAGTGTGTGTGAGTGTGTAGACACTAGAAGATAGCCCATGTCTCATATAGAACGATGCTTGGAAATGAATTAATGTGTGTGGCTCAAGTGAAAACCCTAAAATGTCTGAGAGTTGAAAGCAGTCGCATAAATAATGGAACTGCATTGTAGCAATTCATGAGGAGCCTCACCTTTATTCCATTGTGCAGGACTGGCTTAAATGAAAAATGTGATTTGCAGAGCGAATGATGGCAAAAGCCCACATGTCTGCGTGTTCCGAGGCTATCATCTGGGCCTCTGAATTAAATGCACTTGGACTTTTAGCTCTTTAAGGTGGTTGCATTTTTAATGATTTCTCTGTCCCACACACACAATCAACAGTTTATATGGAGGTCGTGTGGGGACAGGTTGCTAAGTAGTCGGATTTATTGTCATTAGGTATCATTGGAAAGCCGTTTTTCTCTCCTTCACACTCTCCTTGCCGTGGCTGCTGTTTGGTATTTTAATAAACAAGTTACTGGACTCTGTCTACCAACACAGACATGTTCAAATTTCTTGCTGAGACTCTCAACTCTTCGTTCTTATCTTTAATATTTCTGATAAGCCAATTACTATGAGGATTTTATCCATCCAGGGAGACTTAAATATCACCTCCATCCCCATACGTGTGTTGTGGCCCTTGTATCACTCATTTTTTAATCAGTGGGCCAATATATCTCCTCAGTCATTAATCTACACGGCTTAATTACAATTAAAAATGCTAATAATCCGAGTTTCTGACGTCACTGTGTACGCTACACCTTCCCATGGAATAGGTTTCATTGGGAATGAAGTAATAATGGAAGTAATGAATGACTAATGATATGCATATTGCCTTATTGACTCTTCAATCCCTGTCTGCCTCGTCTCTGCACTTTACGTCGCATGCAAAACTACTTGTGATAAATTATGCTCTTTTCTAATGAACCTGATAGTGTGAGTGCTGCTGGGCGATAAGGGAAAGACTCAGCAAAGATTCCACTTCTCATTCTCAACAGTACTTTCGCCAGGTTGTCTTAATTAGCGTGTGATTTGTCTGCTGTAGGTAAATTTCGGCAGGTGTGTGCTGGGAAAATAACTATGCAACACATTCTGGGTGGAATGAAAGTATGAAAGCATGAAACCATTAAAATGCACGTGACAACGTGTTGTAAGTAATCATGAATACATTTCCACGTAAGGAGTTATGGCACAGGGAGTTGTGCTAATAACTAACGGGAACTCTCTTCTACCAGCAGTCGCTTCATTTGTATTTATTCACACTAAAACATCACTGAGCTGTTAGTTGAATTTCAATTTTTACATTAACAATATTCCTGTATTTCTCTTTAAATCCACATTAAACACCCAACATGCTTTGGACAACAAACAAAAAGAATTCCACGCAAAAAATGTAAATTTCCTGTAATAAGGAGTCTCATCATCATCACTGTCACTTAATGAACAAATAAGAAGACTTGTGTACGAATGAATGTGTGTGTTTGAAAGAGATCTTTGCCACAGAATTTTGTGTTTCTGTGCAAAGGAAGTTTCCCTGGTGTGTGTTTATTATTGTTCAGTATTAATGACTTTCTAGTAGTCCAAGGTCTTCACGTCCTTTCAAAGAAACGCTTCAGTTGCTACTTAAAAACAAATCTTAGGGAAATTTTTATCCAAAGTTGAAAACTCTGTTGGCTTTCATCTCAACAACCTTTTTCCCCGAGGTGTTTGAATGCAAGTGAAGGTTGAAAGGCATTCGAGTCATAAAAGGCTGCTACATTTATTTTACACGCAGAAATCACACACACACATGCAGTGGGCAACAAGTAGGCATTCTTCACTAAAGTTCACATTTGGCACAGTCTTTGGTACAAAAGACCTTGAAGGATTGAGGAACCCCACCCAACACGAAGTTTTCTTAATTATAGATTTCCACAAGAATCTAAAGGTTGGGTGTAATTTGCGAGAGTTGCAGGAAACGACCATAACCTACAAAGTACACAAATACCACCGCACTGCACTCAACCAAATGCAATTTTTATTACAAGACACATGTTGGGATTTTGGGATGCAATTGGTCGACTGCAAAATTATCCTTTTGTAGAATAAATCGCCTTATTTTGATGTTGCCTTAATTTCATTGTAAAGACGAGTTTGAGTTGCATAAGGTTCTTTTGTCCTATCCGACTACATCCTTATGTAAAAGATTGTGTGTTCCAAACTACTCCGTGTGTTTCTTGGAGTGTTGAATAGTTCCCTTGTACCAAATTAACTTCAAAGTGCACAAGGAAGCACAGCAACAACTCAAACCGTGAAACAAAGGGTAGTTAAATGGTGTGTGGTGTCTACTTCAAGTAATTAGGAATTACCTGAACGAACGATGTACCTGTGTGTCGAAAACTACTGGGAATGGCAATGGAGGAAAACCTAAATCTCTATGAATTTTCCAAAGGCCATTAAAATAATGACTGGTGGATTCCATCGCTCACAACGTAAAACACAATGCGAGTGTTGATCAAATGGATCGAGTTTCAATGTGTACGGAGTTGCAATTTCTTAGCTTAATCGACCGTGTAGGTTGAGTGGTGAGGAAAGTATAGAACGTCTCATAGACTCTGAATCTCTAACAATTCTAATCCTAACTAAAACTAACGTGTGTGTGTGTAGTTTCCGCAGAGAAAGTCCAAGTGAATCTTAAAGCAACAAACATGACCCACAAGTGTAAAACAATATGACAAGTTTCATTTCTGCAAAAAGAAACCATCTACACACACACTCAGACAGAGACTGAACTTTCTGAAGGGTGACGAGGATATTTAATTGTGTCTGCGTGGCTGTCTTGTAATTAAAAGGCAAATGAATATTAAACACAATCATGAGAAGCAGTTGGAGGTGTCTGTCTACGAGACTAACAAAAGAACCAAAATCATTTCAATCAATCAAGAAAATGGGTGTTAAAGGAACTGTGTGTAATTATTGCAGAGAGACTGCTCCTCCTATTCTCAGTATTTTCAGGCTTTGCATAACTCTTAACCTAATTCAACAATCCCTTTGTCATTTGTCTGGCTTTATTAATTGCTCTGTTTAAATGTAAACTGCAATAAAGATCTAAAATCACTCTTCGTCTATTAGCATCCTTTGCAAAAAACCTATTAACCATTAATAAACTCACCTTTACTCATTGACTCCTGCTGGAACCTATCAAGTCTTATTGTGTACACAACACACACACATACACGTGTGGATTAAATATTTGCCATGTATATCCAACTCTCTCTCTTGCATACCTGCGAATTTTGTTATATTTCTACTTGTTATTTAAAATGCCCTTGCCATCATTTCAATTCACGATAAATACAATAAACACGAATTGCTCAATGGAGTAGATATTCATAAATCACGTGCAATTAGGCTTGCCACACACAACAATCCATATTCGCATTATTGAAACAGAACCTTGAGTGACTACCTCCATACTTAATTCTGCGAATTTCGATAAGACTCTCATTCGGATCCTTGTATCGCTTAACATGCTAAATACTAAAGGCAAAGAAGAGTAATGAGATTGCATACACACACACACACATCCCTTCACATAATAAAGCACTTTGGCGTGCAAAATAATTCTTTTGACAATGGCAAAACCCAAATGCACCTTAACACGAGAAGGTTCACCTGGTTGAGCGTTTGTGTGGCTGCACTTTGTGGTGTTACATACAACATACCTCCACGTATACTCCAAGAAGCTATGTTCACGGGAGTTGGAGTAGAGAAGGGAAAAGTGTTCTCACACCTTTTATAGAACCCATTAACATCATTTTGACTACAAGACTTGAAGAGTATATGGGAAGGAGAGTAGTAGAGACCATTCTTCTGCATTTCATAGATCCATCCAACCAAAAAGAGATTCAATGGTGTGTAGAGAAAACTGCACATAGTTGCAGATTCATCGGACCATGCGAGACAGACAGATGCAGTACTGCCAATTGTGATCCAACTCACTCGATAAATGATTAACACACGATTATCTGTACAAGAACTTACAATGACACTCTACATTTATCATTTTTGCACTTGATGCATTCCCTACCTTCTTTTTGTCCCTCCAAATTCCTACCCGAAGAGTTACATAAAAATAAAACCCTCCCCACACTCTCAAGTAGTGCAAAATCCCATTTGCAAACTTGCATTCCACCCTTTTTCTTTATCCCTTCTTTCTTTATCTGCGGTTTTTTTTGCAAAAGAATTTTGCAGTCGAAACAGTCGAGACGGTTTTTTCTTTATTCTGATAAACAATAAAGTACCAAAAAGGTCTTTGCATTTCTATTTGTCCTTCCTGCCGCATTGCTCACGAGATGAACAAATCAAAAACAATTTTCCCAAGATCCTTCAAGGGAATATATTTTTTTAAAACCCTGTAGGGTTGTTGGCCAGCCAAAACTCACAAGTTTATTGTAAATATTTGCTCTAATCATTGAATAGTTGCCCAAGTCAGGAATGTGTGCATAGGTAAAGATGTAATCCAGCCTAATTAACAATAATTAAAAAAACTCACCTACACACTCACACACACAAGTGCTTTCATACTAAAGTCTTGCAAAACTTCTCAAAGGTGAAGAAAGGACTTGATTCTCAACATTGCACACATTTTTATTAAAAAGTCTGTTTAAAGCATTTCTTCAGTCGCTTTTTAAACGACTTGCAGAGACTGTGAGAGGAAGGGAGACCAAGTTTCATTCATACAACAAACAAAACATGTCTGCACTTTGTCTTAAAAATTTAAAACACACAAATGAACACGAGCAGAACCATATTTTATTTAAAAGCGAGTGTTTTTAGGGCTCCTTAAAAAACGTAACCACGAATACAAAGCGTGAGGATGTGGTCACCGTTCTATCAACTATGCGTCTATCCACACAGAAACAGATTTGATCTAATTACTTCACCTATAACAAGGAGGAACCAACAACGAGACTTGTTTCTCATTAACAATGTGTTGTGTATGAATTTTCTCTACTCCACACTGATTGAAACAAAGTGACAGGTTTATTTCTTGCCACAATCTCCCTAACTCCCTACACTTCTTCTCCAACCCTTGTGTAAATTCTGCAAAAGTGGGGGTGGGAAACAAACCCATATCATCGGCCGTTCCACTTGAAAAAACTTGAATATTCATCCCCAGACTTGTCCTTTTTGTAAGACTCACTTGTTATATTCAAAAAGAAATAAAGCGGAACTCAGAGAGAGAACGCTGAACGGATCCTTCGAAGGAAATGACCAAAAAGACATGCCAATCAAAAGAGTGAACAGCTTGGAGAGAATCTTAAGACTTTTATTTTAAGGGCAATGTAACTTGCAACAGAAGATGATGTTGACCAGACATACAAACTATTTGACACGGTTCATTTACTCCATACCAGAGTTTCGTACAGATGAGTTGTGTAGCATAAAAGTGTGAATGGATAAAAGCTCTTACAGACGGATGAAGAGACCACCAGACTACGCATCCATGCAATAACGACCCAAATGGCCTAAATAATAACCCAATATACAATTGCGTACTTAAGATTTGTAAGAAACACAATAACTCGAACTGCGAACGAGCCAAAACCTCCGTTACATTTGCCACGGATGTTAATAATTATGCTCAAGGTAATGACATCAATGTAATAATAGGACGGAACGCAGTTTGCAGATATTTTATTTGCAAATGAAACGCGTCAACAGTCACACGAGGTACGAGTCGAGGATCCCAATAATAAAGATTTGAGAATAACACCGTGTTGGTGATTACACTTCAGGTGGAATTTAACTGAGAATGTGTTGTTGTCTCTCCTTAACTCTCTCCCTTTCTTACACATCCTTAACATCAAAGTAAACCACTTGAACTGTTGTTAAAGAATATTAATGGATTATTTAATAATTAAAATTGTCAACGACGTGTGTTTAAACCAATGCTAATCGGCAATTACTCTGTTTTATTTAAATACAAAAACCAGATTAATCTAGAATTGTTTGGAGCCTCAGAATACTCAGAAAGAAGCTTAAATTCCTTCTTAGAGTAATTTGGTTTAGAAAGCATCCAATTCATCATTCATTTTAAGCACCTCACACGTATCTTAGACCTCTGACGCAGTCAACAACAATTCTCTGGGTGATTTTCTACTTGCCCAATTTGTTGTTAGTCATGTATCCAATATTTCCTTTGAGTTGTTTACATTCAAATGATAATTAATGGCTTGATTTCCAAACCCCTTGTTTCTTTATGAATAAAAGAATTCATTCGAACAATCCACTTCTTCTAAACTCATTATTGCAAGCCCTAACCTCAGCTAACAACTAATACACGCGAGATCATATGAATCTCTACAAAAAGCTTGTTATTGTTTTTCTCAGGACTTGCGACGATGGCCATGCAAACCTTAAGGAATGATCTGTGTGGTATGCAATACCATCAAACGCATCAAAGAAACTGTATTTTCCCATCCCACAAACACTCGCAAGTCGCAAGACGGCAGATCTACTTAATTTTCGCTGTATTTCGTGTCTACTGTTGTTGTGAACATCTCCGGCCAAAGTCCAACCACTTAAGATGCACTCTTCGCCAATATTTGTGTGCCAAAATATCCTGTATAACTTCGTTTTGTACCAATGACGATGGTATACAGTGTAGAGATTTAGAGATGTGTTTGTATGCATGCAATAGATCAGCCGTATCACCTCCGCCGTGTCTTCTTTATGTTTTGTTTAATGTTTGCGTTGCTTTTTTGAAACTTTATCTTTCTCATCTCCCTTTTCTCTCCCACACGTTGGATTCAGAGATCGGATATACTCCAAGTTACAATGTATTTCACAATCTTCCATCATCATCCTCAGCGGACATTCATGAGCTTCTATATAACGCAATTTATTACATTACAACACATTTACTAAAACACGCGTCACATGTCCTTAAAACGACTTTTAATTCCATCGCATACATCGCAATGATCCCAATAACCTTTAAGACAACGTACGTTTCCACGCTTCTTTGTATATTTAAAATAAAACATCTTAAACAAATACATTTCCTTCCTACCATCCAACAGATCCAAAATCTTAACGTCCAACTATTCCTTACATGATTCGTACAACAACCCACTTCACATTGATGTGTAGCTAATTATAAAATGGATTTTAATTAAAGTAGGTGCAAACAACCATAGGTTGTTAACTAGACAGTTTCATTGAGATTCTATATGAATTATAGAAGCCAAAGTCATCTAGTAGCCATCTTCTCAGTGGTTGGTTGGTCACTGATGAAATGAACAAGTTTTTTAATGAATGAAACAAGAATGCTACGTATTTTTTATGCAGTTCATTTCAATGAATGAACACTCAGAACACACGGACACCAGTTCTTCTTTTAACACACCGAAACACAAAAAGGAAGTTGGAACTTGTTACTCTTGTTACTTTTTATGCTTCAGTTTCATGCGTGTGTGTGTGTAAAGCTGTTTCAGCGTTATCCTACGATGCTCTGTGCAATATTTCTATCCTTTATTACTGTATAGCTTCTGTGATACAAGTCAGAGATTATTTTTAATTAACACTATACACTATAGATTACATTTACATCCGTGAAGGTCATCAGTTCATTCAATTCTGCTCAATTGCTCACACAAACCTGCGGTGGAATTAAATCTCCACAATTCACAGAAATGGGTGGGTGGTTCCAAAGAATCCATCGGGAGAGTTGTTACAAGGTTATTACCTGGAACTTCTTTGTTTCCCAAACGAATTAACTAATAAGGTTTCTAATGTAAATTCCCGATTACAAGTTGATAGGTTCACCTGTGGAAACATGCAGCACGTGTTTATCTCAACTAACTCATATGTACTCGTGTGTGTATTGGTGTTTAAGTATTCGAAACATTTGAAGGATCTCTTCGTGTCAGCAATTGTAATGATGGATGTCTCAGAATTTAGGAGAAATTAAAGAGGTACGTGTGAAATGGAGGTGACTCGCAATCCACAAAAACTATTCCTGGTAGACCTGCCTTCATTTGCATGATATTCATGAGTTCCTTGGAAAAGTATTGTTGTTTTATTTCCACTCAGAACACTTGTGTTTTTTCGCAACGTTTGTTCTTCTTTATGCCACCCAGTGTATACGTGTCCCACGTCATCACATCACACATTCACACACACACACACCTTTGAGGTAAACGACAGAACAATTAGATACAAAGTGTAGCATCATCATCACATGAGTGGAAAGCTTTACTTATGACCCTCTCTGTTGTAATTGATATGGAGAAAAGATCAACTTAATGTGTGCATTACAAAACAAAGTTTATGTGAATTATAAGCTCATTCTTTTTAATAGCTTGTGACGTCCGTAAATAATCACCACAGCAGCCTTTTTATTAACGGAATTATCAAATCAAGTCATAAATACACTCACTCTCGTACAAACAACAGATGAGAACTAATCTTTATTTCTCGCAATTATTGATAAGCCTTCAATATGAGAATACACTATTATTTTAATTGCGTATAATAAATAATGTAGATAGGTTTAATAATTCATATTTGATGAGTACATAATAATCACATGCACGTCTGCAAATAGTTAGAACCTTCATTTCATACACACGCTTTTGTTTAATTAATGATTTCTATTTGCACACTTAAAATGTCACCTGCTTAATATACAATGCCAAAGTAGGAGGAAGCAATTCAAAAAACACTTTTAAACAAATCCAAAGCTGAGAGTACCTCATTAAAAGAAACATTTAAGGATTTAAGGATGATTGCCTGTAGGATTCTAATTTCCCTCAAAGGTGGAAATATCTCATCATCGATAACTTGTTAGCGACACGTCTAAATCTCTAAAGCATCAAAAGATAAACAAGAATGTTCCCTTAATATTCTAAAGCTACTAAAAAGGATACTTAAGCACATGCAATG
>JAQGAB010001759.1:0-14672 GCA_034696565.1 Isotomurus graminis
ATTTGTACTACCTACAATCTGAAGACATGAATTCATGGCATCTGCCATATTATGTGGAAAAGGTATTTCACTTGACTGACTGTACTACAGCTAAGGCAATTAAGCTCACATTAATTATTGTTGTGTAGTTATAGATGTTTCCGAATTACTCTTTTTCATATAATTCATTTTTTAACGAAAACGAAGCGATTACAACCTTGAGTTATAATAATTACTTAAGCTACTAAAATTCAATGTCCACGTCTTATATTATTGACATCAATGCAATGTTGGGATGTCGACGTACCTACGCAGTGTACTCGGTGCATAAAGATGGCAGAGAAAGTTCTGCTTTCCCTACACTTCAGCTAAAATCTCAGTTCCTAGTCACAGATAGACCTTATAGATTTTGGCGACGGAATACCTATTCTGCATTCAATCATTTATCCACGAAACAACTTTTTCATCCAGTCTACAAGAAGAAAAAAGTGATGGTGATAGTAAACATCACATGTAAAAAGTAAAAAGTTGCATCCAGGGCAAGCGTTGGTACTGTGGTAGAGATTTAAACAAATGCTGCTTTGACACCCTATTTTCATTCATATGTTTTTCTACATCATACACGGTATGAATTGGCTATTCGCAGTACAGGAATAATGAAAAAAAACCACTCGATGCCTACACTTAAACACCTACAGGACGAAAGCCAGTTTACCCTTTACCCGCCGCACAAAGCGGTTCTAAAAGTGTGAACAGGAATTTCAAGATGACCATCAAAATATTCCTCGCAACTTAATGCTGCAATGCTTCATAGTATTAAGTAATGTGCGTTTGTAATAATATAAGGCTGCAGTTCGAAATTAAATTAATACAACAATTACAAAATTACAATCAATTTTACTTCACCAGTTGCAGCATGTAAGTACCTACACAGTTACAGGATCGTTAACTCATTGTCAGTACTAGTTTCAACAATCCAATTTACGTAAAAGATGCAAGAGTATCATTGACTACTCTCTTTAGTCTATACAAGAGTATAAAAAGCGACAAACCTCTGTTAGTAATACAAAGAACTATGACTTTCACCCTCTCCTTTCGTTAATATTTCTTTTGCTTTCTTTTTTGTTTTTTTCAAGTGTATCTATCTTTCAGCATAGAATATTCTCATACACATGTCTGCGTGTCTTCTAAACCTCAGCAAAACTTTCTTTCTCGAGTCAGGAGACTTTCTCTTCCTCAATTCTCATATCTAAAAGCCACCCGCCCACAAGAATTCCGGACTATTTAAGCCTTGTTGCACTATCTTACAACCCCAGCCACGTCCAATCCTCTATTCCCTTAACAGCTTGCAGATTAATTGATGTTTTTAAAACTAAGAGCTCATCAGCATGAAATGAAGTCGATGATCAATGAGGAGATGGTGATATCGGAACGAGTCCAGGAGAGTGGGGATTGAAATGGTGTTCATGTAATGTACCCTTCCCCTTTTTTGCGGAATTAGCACCCAAAACCACCTTCCTTCTCTCCCCCGTCATCATCCTCATCATCCAGAAGAAGAGTCCTCTCGAGAGGATCTAGTCTTCCGTGCGGAAAGAAACACACCGGAGTTGCACAATGGCTCCAAGAGACTCCCAGAGAGATGTGTGTCTGCTCCTCTAAGTAGTAGTGTGTGTGTGCATGTAATTGCGAGAGACCCAGAAGAGTTTCCTCTCATTGCAGGACACAAATCAGCAGCAATAATACACCTCACCGAAGGCCCAAAAACTATACCACCAAAATGAGCCCCATATATCCTTTTATAAATATACAAACTTTCCATTTGTCTCTCCCTTCCCACGGCTCCTTCCTTCTCCTCATTTATGTTCATCTACCAACCAATCCTCAAATGTTTTAATGCTTATTGCTTCAGCTTCGGTTTCCTCTACCAGTAATACACACACACGACTCCTCTGTCACCCTTCTTACTTCTTGTCATTCGCCACCGAGTATCAGTAGAAAGGCCAAAGGTCACTAATATCACACACTCTCATTCATGAGCACTGACCCAGCAACAAAGAATTCAACTTAATTATGATTCATAAAACTACTAAGCGATTGCTGTATGTATGACGTATTTCGTGGAAAATACTTATTGAATTCGTTGCCAAATGGTGGAAGGATAAATAATCATTAACACACGCGTGGATCCTTATGCACTCAAGTTTAGCTTTACGGATGAAAGAATGAACGATGTTTATTGGTAAATTAAAAGCTTCGGCTACAAAACAATTGACCATGGCATCTACATCATAACTAAATGTAAGAATCTCAAAATGAAGGAGCACGAAGCTTTGCCGAGAGGAAATGGCACAGAAAGAACAGATCAAAGTCAATGTCCCTCGCTTGAAACAACGCCATGACATGACACCCTTTCTTGCCTTTGGCTTCACGTAGTAGTAATATATACTTCTATCGAATTTGAATTAAGCATTCATATTCGTTAACCTATCTCCATAATGCCTACCTAATGTGCAAACATACGCCAAGGTTTTATGGGTTACAAAGGAAGTTTACAGAGTAAAATGAGTAAATGGTGTTGGGTGAACTTAGGTGTTTAAATCTCTGTTGAAGTATCATATACCTCCCAGCTAAGTGCATTAAACCAATCATTCAGAAAGCAATAGTAGTATTAACTGAAGTGAATGCTCAAATCGTTGCTCATCATTTTATAAAATCTAACAAAATAAAGTAAATAAACCGTACTGTTTTTCATGTAATCTTATTTCAATACAAGAGGCAAAACATGCAAATGCAAATCGAGAACCAAAAATATTCTTAAGAATCTTGATAACCGAACCAAACAGCAATGTTGATACCGAAGTGAATTATCTTATCTCGATTTTCATTTCGTGAGTAAACTGGAAAAGCTGATCTTCATACATGAAGTATGAAGTCACAGGATAGAGAGCAATAGAGAATCGTTTGATTGGATTACATTTAGTTAGTTGTTTATTGGTTAGTTGGTTGGTGTTGGTACACTCAGCGTGTGCATGCATTACGTGAAAAAATGTAACTGCAATTATGTCATCGTAATTAAAGTTAAAGCTGGATACAAAGCGAAAGCAAACTTTTATCTTTTTAGTTAGATAAACATAATAACTTGTTTTAACACGCAAGCTGAACCACCATGATGTTAAGTTATATTTCCTAGAGTATATACATTTTAAAAACAACTGACGAAATCCTGAAATAAAACTATGAAAAAAACAATCAATTTTTACTTCAATTTTGTTGTATTTTATAAATTAGGTTTGATGTACAACTGTGAGGTGAGCATAAAATAGTTTGCCTACATTAATTTTGGTATTGAAATAATCGAAAAGCTTCTTCAATTCTTCACTTTCGGTCAAGCAGAACCGCATTGAGTATTGAGAGATGTCTGCAGCGAAGCAGCCCTTGTGAATAATGATCAGGCTTTAAGGAATAGTATTATTGTTCAAGGTATTTAAGGAATTAAATAAAATTCACACCACAGCATCACAACACACGCAGGTGATATTGGTAAGAAACTGCATGACAAAACGATTCATCGCCTAAAGGAAAGCGTAATGTTGTTGGCCATTATGAGCAAACTAATGATGATACCTGAACTAAACAGTAAAAACACATCTATTTGTGCTTGAATGACTTGAATGTTGCCGAGTTTCATTTCAGTTTGAGTTACTTTGCTTCACTTTTATCTGTTTCGATCTGCATAGAGGAGAGGAGAATACTTACGCCATTAAACCATTTCGTGATTACTAGTAGACAGCACACAGAAGATGTGCTTATTATTTTTTGTCCCTACATGCTTGCCTCCTAGATGATTGACCCTTTTATTTCTACTTCAGCTTCTCTCTTGTCTATCGTCTAAAAATTGCGTTAAATACCAACTTCTATTATCTATCTCCTTCCCATTCCCATTCCCTATTCACATAGTGTGACAATGACGTGCCATCTCATCCATCGTGTGTCCCATCCTTCTCACATTTTACAACACTATCCTCATCCTCATTCACTCCTTCATTCTTAATCCTACAATCCAACAACCGTCCGTCCGTCACTTCTTGTCTCCTATATAGATTTTCTTGCTCTGCATTTACTACTTAAAATACATGTCTCAAGATAAGAAGCAGATTAAGGATGAATACCGATCGTGTTGAGAGCCTGAGCCAATATTTTCGGTCGCTAGATTATCTTTGACTATTTAAACAACGAAAACTAGATACTTCTACACTTCTACCTTTCATGAATGATGTCTGAATACAAGCACTTTCGTGACGTGAAACATAAAGCAACAATAACGTCCACTTACTGTAATGGCGATCTGCTAGCATCGTTAGCGAAGGTGGTAGATCCTTTCTTCTGAAAAAGCACATGACTTTAGCTTCTACATTTCCATTTGGTGTCTGAAATTCATAAAAATTAAAAAAGTGAGTTAGATTAACATTGCACCAAACATTCAGTTTTCTAAATTAAGAGTAAAACTATTCTAAAATTAAATACAGTTTGTAACGCTCAATTAGTAAACTTTGAACTTTATCATTCTATCGTGGACGTGCATACGAATTATGGTGCCAAATACAGATAAGCAGACTGAAGGGCCTTTATTCCATTCCACACACTTCTTACATTCATTTTCAGTAAACAACGCTGGCACCTTAGCTTCATGATATTGTAAAAAATCACGCTGCAGTGGCTGCAGGTATAAAGTTCTATCGACAGAGTAGTATCGTTTCCTGTTCTTAAGATATATAAAATTTTTGAGCGTCAATGTATATTCACGAGTGTAATACCTTTTGGAAAGAAAGACGAGTACTTTGTAAAATACGATAAGCAAAACATCACTAGTAAAGCTCTGGAAATCTCGTTAGTTGTAGTTGTCCCATTGAGGCATTCACTTTCACCCAGAGAAAGAAACGAGCCACTCTTAACCCTAACCCAAACCTAGTCTGCGATATACAATTGCTTTCACTGTTTCACAAGTTCCTAACTGAGCTCGTAGGAACAAGAGCCACCACACCACAAGTAGACTTGTAGAGCAAAGTGTTGTCGAACGTGCATGTTTTTAGAATACGAATACACCATCAACCTCTGCACTTGAATCAGCTAGCAGTATTATTTCCTAAGCCTTAACAGCTAAGGCGAAAGTATACTTACACCAGTATGCTGCAATACATAATGCCAGTTCAAATGTGTAACACCTCTATAACATACTAACAGTTAGCTACGATTCACGGTAACGTATATTATCGTACATTCACGATGCGAATGTGAAACATCTCGATTCGAACCCAAAACCTCTTTCACATTTCCTATTTTCAAAGTTATGGCATAATGGCGAGTCCTTGTTCAAGTTAATCTTAATTTTAATTTCAATTAGTCCTGTCACCTGTACTTGTCTTGGAACTTTAAAATCAAAGAATTGAATCCTCATTTCTTCAGCCAGTACGTCTCAATTTCTCATGTCCTACACCTACACAGTCCTAGGCTGAGACGAAGAACAAGAAAAATGGACGAGTGAGCCATTTCAATTGAATAATCAATGGCCAAATCAATGCTGGACTAAATGAGTCAACTGTCCTTAATTGTTTTTGGTTCAGAAATTAATTCTGGTGCATCTTTTCTAAATCCTAAGTTACTAAGTTCAAAGCTGGCAAGGGAGAGATCTGAACTATTGAAAACAGTAAAACCGCCGTCAATTCGCCAAGAACATTTATAACACACCAATTGATTATTTTATTAAGTACACACTTAAGGTGAATAATTAATCAAATTCACCTTATTAAGCTCTTCAATCCTTCGTATTTGATATGGTAATGTTGGGGCGCTCTCAAAGAAGACGTAATCTGCAAAAAACAAAATACAAAACCACATTGTAAATCCGTAAAATCAACTAACTCAAATAAACCTTAAAACACAAGTCAACAAAATGACAGATTACCTCCAACACGGTACATGTTATTACTCGCCATTACAGCGGTGGGGGAAGTCAATTCCTCCGCTTCCATGCCCGCCGCACCCGCTGCAGCTGCCGTTGTTGTTGTTGTATTGGGAGTCCTGTAATCCCTCGCCTTATAATAATTGTTTACTTTCTTGAAATCCATCGTGAGTGATGCTTGTACGATATTTAAATCTTAACACTTCTTAAAGAAACTACAGTTGCGAGTTTATTGCGTGCACATTATCAATTATTCAATTAATTAAACTACAGCCGAAAGCCGAAATCTGCCGATTTCTCCAGTCATCTGTCACTCAAAAAAACTCTAGAACATTTTCCAGTCAAACTCTTTGGAATATCTTCGTCACGTCAGAACATCTACCAGAAAGTATATATTCAGATATTCACCCAACGTCAACCCAATAATTGTCACTGTCACTTGAGTAAATAAATATAAATAAGCCAACGATTAAAATTTCACAAACAATCCCCCGTCAATTGCTTCCAGGAATAATAATCACTGAATTCCACATGTCTCATCCTAAAATGTCCATCGCTTGAGGAACAAGTTGATCTGGAAAATATGCCGCGCAGAACTTCCAGAGGAATATCTTGGAATATCTGTGTGTGTTGTCACTTGAATCCTCACCACCAAGCAACACTACCACTCAAAACTCAAAACACTTTTCGTGTGTACTTTTAAGTACTAACAACGACTGTCAACAATTGTGGTTAATAATGAACCTCTAGTAGTTGGTAGTAGCGGTGTCCTCAGAAGATGCAAGTTGACGATTGACACTACGTGGTGTTCTTGAGAGTGCGGAAATCCGTTTCCAATTAAAAGATGAGATGTTTGTAACGCCATACCACCACCACCATCAACCACCTTTGACTGAGTGAGAGAGAGAACTGTCCGGACGGAGGAAATGATGAAGCTTCCCTTTCTGCCCTCTTTGGGACAAACTCACCCTTCGTATTGTCTGAATTTCATTCACCGCTTTTGTTTACGGCAACTCGCACACTCGCCCTGCCCATCGTTTGTACGGGCCGTAGGGTTTGTACTTTGTGACCTCAAGATACCCGCATTCCGGTGACATAAGGTGACCTCAAGTTTTTCCTATGCTGGGGTTGAGGTACAGTGAGGTCTCCGTATAGGTGCTGATGAGGAATGGTAACGTGAGATGGAGGAATCTTAATGAGTTGAAGAACCCAGGTTTACGCGCATTTTTCTCAGTCTAATTAGTACATATACATTTCACATTCCTGATTAACGCTTCTTATGCAATCTGGCAGAAGAACTTGACTTTTGTTGGTCCTGGGAATAGGTTGGGGTTGAGGGTATTAATGGCATTGGTATTTGAATGGTGGTCAACTGTCAACTCATATATATTGGGATTCTAGTTCTCAGATCATGTCACCCGTTTCGTTATGCTCATGAATTCATGAGGTTATATGAAGTTAAACAGTCAATTTAGGCATTCAACGGTTTCATATTTAACTGCGATGTATGGATTTCAATTGAGAAATTTTTGGATGAAAGTTTAATACCAGAGCTCAGATTGCGTCAAATCTAAGAGTTAATTGGGTGGACTAATGAAAATATTTATAAACTAATGAACTTGTATGCAAGATTAATTCAATGTATCCCAGGAATAAAGCGATCAATAGAAATGTCAGTTTTTAAGTACTTGTGTACTTGATGTATGTATTAATAGTCATAAATGATTTTGTTGCATTAACTTGAACATTGCTATGTTATAAAATTAAATACGTCAGAAACAAATATATAGTATTAAACATTTAAAATTAAGGTTTGAATACGCCTTAAATCATTCAACGTATTCGGCACAGTAATTAGTACATATAAACTCTCTCGATACTAATATAAATCATCATTCCATTGTTATAAATATACCTTTACAATCACCTATCAAAATTTGAACGGCTACAATTGCATTTCATAGACTTGCATTTTACATTAAAATTGCAATGAAAGTAAGAACAGTTCTTTCTGTTCTCATTATCTGCATTAAAATTAGTCTTCAAGTTAACTAAATAAATACGTGACGCTTTTATGGAATCAGAATTCACAACTTTTTATGAATGCATTTTATATATTCATACTTTGTATATAGTCTGATTACATGTTAAAGCCTAGATCAGCAGTTCAGCAGCAGTCGAAATAGAAAATATTGGCCCATTAATTTTTATACCGTTTTTCAGTGCACATAAAGCGAGATTCGCCTTTAGTAGAGTTAGTGGCGAACCTCAACTATCTAGATAGGCTTTCATTGTTAATTTCAGAAGAATATAGAAGGAGGGAGGTGATTTGATTAAGGCTCAAGAGTTAAAGGCAAAGTACATTTTTAAGTTTCTGAGAAGACGACACTAATACAGCACAGTTGTTGTACATTTGTTAATAATTACTCTTTTTAGTACGACAAGAGCTCAATATTATATCCGATAGATCAACTAAAGCGAACTTCAGCGAACACAGCTAACTGTTGGCACATGGCTGCCACTACAACGGCCTACTTTAAAACATTTATCACTTTAAAATATATAATTACGTAGAAAGAGAATAATACGCTTGGTTCTGCACTGCTTCCAGCCAATTTAATTGAAGAACACAAGAATGTATAAAACTCGAGATTACAAGTTGCATTGACAAAAAGTCTTAAATTGAGGTGAATAGTTTGAAGTCCAGGTAAAAAGTAAATTCGCATTGTAATAAGTTTCTCTTCAATAGCATTAAGTCCGTGAATACATTGTTAAAGCGTCTACTCCCTACACTTTGCTTAATTAATTACTAGGTATGTTAAAGCTCACAATCAGTTGAAGAATGACAACAACCATAGCCCAATAAATATTTGATAAGTCAACCAATAATTATCATTAAGTCATTCCATTCCTATACTTCCATTTTCTTTAGATGCTCCAAGCAGACGAAGAACAATGGTGGTAAAGAAGTGTCGTAATAAAGCTTTCTTCAAGTGGATCGCGGTTTCTTACTGAGGTTGAGAGGAGTATCTGCAAATATAAACAGTAAAATATATACTGACCTTATAACTTATCCACAGAGAAACATAAAATATTTACTGCATTCTTAGTCTTACCACTATCGGGTTCATGCAAATTGTCCAGTCTGTTTCTGGAATACGCAGTTGATGAGGGCGATCCTCTTCCAGAATGTCTGGTATCACCAGGGCTAGCGTGGAACGGACCAGGGATCACTCCTGGCTCTGAATGTAATCCATTCGGAAGACCAGACCGCGCTCGTTGACTTAAGTTCAGAGGACTACTGCTACTGTAATTGATCGGACTGCTGGAATGCGGATGATCAGGAGATCTTGAGGAAGATAAAGCAGAGATACTATGAGACGAACTTGGAGCTCCACCGAGATAAGATGCTGCCATTGCTGCGGCCATTTGGCTGTTGAAGTTATTCACGACATTCTGCGGTAGAAGTGATTGGTACTGAAACGCTGCAGCGGCTGCAGCTGCTGCAAGTGCAGACTGTGGGTCTTGTTGACCTCTGAGGAGTGCATCATACGCACTAAACCTTAAAGGAAATCCACCACTGACTAACGAAGAATGGAATTGAGATGGATAGGGTGCGAAATGATGACCGCTACTGCTTTTGCCACTTGCTGATTTGTTAGAATGTGAAACCGGTTTCGAAGACGGTGAGGAATTCTTCCTAATTTCCTCACCACCTGATGACGGACGAGAATCACTGGAATTGGATTTTTTAGAGTGACTATTACGGCTATTTGGACTCCACGAAGCCTGCTTTCCTCTTTCACTACCTCCAGCACCATTACTTCTTTCGGATTTCTCCATGGTTGATGGAATAGGGTCTGAGGTATCCAGCAAGTGACGGAGAAAAGAGTTTTGATCTTGATCAGGTTTGAGGCCACGATTTCCTTGGGGTAGGTCATTGTTCAATTGATTAGTTAAAGGAATAGATTTACTTTTGGATGAACGATTGCTACTTCCATTAGCCGAATTCTGACCCAAAGATTTCTCCGAGTATGCATACGGGTTTACTGCATCCAAATTGGGTTTTAAAAGAGAATTTTTACTACTTCCACTCGTTTCTGTTGGGGTGGAATTACTCAGCAAAGAATTGATTGTGTAGGAGATGGCCTTTGACATAGTCTGTTGTTGAAGGAACTTCTCTTGTTGCTGCAAAGGTAATGACGATAAACTCATTGCACTGTGCATTGAATAGGGTATTTGATTATTCAAAAATTTTGGGTCGAAATCCAGCTCGGAGATCTTTTTCAGATTTCCACGTGTAGGAGAAGATTTGGCACCTGTAGTAATGTTTGAATTGTTACTGCTGAGTTCGGTTTTTAGTTTTGCATGATGCGGTGCATTCCGGCTGGGTTTGTACCCTTTCCTACTCACAGGGTTTCCATGTCCTTTAAGCTTGTCTTCCCCCGCATTGTATGGAAAGTTGCCCGTAGTAGGTGCTTTCTGGCCATCTAATCCACTACCACTAGGATCTACCAATTGAGAGGAATGTCTTCTGTAAAACTCGCTATTTAGGCCAGGAACGTTTAGTATAGTTTTAGCATCATGGACAATTTTATGAGAAGTAGGAGATTTCTTTTTCGGAGGACGGAGGTCTTTGGAATCCATTTCCTTAAAAATTCGCTTCTTAGGCAATATTGCCTGAGTCTTGGCACTGGACACTTTACTTTCATCACTACAGTTGCTAGCTGAAGTACATTTAGATGCATCTTCAAGGAGTTTCGATTCACCTGCGTCTCTTAGTCGATCACACACAGCAGTAACACCCATTTTACGATTAATTAGATATTTCTTTTTTGTTCTGGACACAATGCTTGATGGTTCACTTTTGATAATCGCAACTGATTTAGTACCACTGTCGTCCCGAAGATTTTCTCCACTGTCAACACAATCAACTTCATGTTTTTCATTCGAAGAACTGTGCAATCTGTTGCAGGAACACAGTAAACTGTTCGAATCACACTGGGAAACTATTTCTGGAACAGAAATACGGTTAACTCTGTCGAGCTGGCGTGAGAGTGTTTTTAATACCTGAGATTTACTATTTTTCTTAACTACACTGCGAAGATTGAAGACACAAACAGCCGGATTCATGAAAAATTCAAGGCATGATGAAATAGCTTTCTGAGGCACTGGTTGCTTCCAAGTACCTTCCCTTGGTCTTGGCGAGGACAGCATAGAGGATCCATCATCAGACACTATCGCATCAAAACCAAATGCAATTAATAGATATGCCTTCGACTACATTAGGAAAATTTGCCATAATTTTTGAAGAACAAAATTCATGTATATAAATACGTACTACTGTGCGAAGTGGAACTTTCTACTCGGGATTGTAGCGGAACTGAAGACGGGCCTGAGAATGACGAAGGAGAAATATGGCACGGAATCGTTGCTTCTTTGGTTGCATGTACGACTGTGGGAAACACCGTTTTTGTCCGTATCTGCACCCATTTCGTCCTTTCACCTTCGTTATGGTGAGACAGTTCCAGACACAGAATCCCATCTAATTTTTTAAAACCCATTGATAATTAACAATACAGATCTCCCAACAAGGATCACATTTGTATTTAAAATACCTTTATAAAATTTTAGCCTTCCTGCGGATTTATCCGACTTTCCACAGTCATTTCCATCAGTTTCTGTGGGTGGGGTGAGAATTCCATTAGCTGGCGATGACAGTTGAAGTGGGGATTCTGAGGATGATGCTGGCGATGAATTTCCGCTAGGTGTGTCTCCATTAATTTTAGGTGACAAAGTATCTGCATTTGTAGCATCTTCTTCTTTACTTGGAGTTATAAGCGTCGGAATGCTAGATTTTGGACTACTGCACAAGTTTACAGGACTTCCTTGAGAGACTGGAGTGTCCAGCTCGTGACTTGATGGTACTGGACTTGACATGGTAATCGCTTGATTTTCAAGTGAAGTGGCGAACACCAAACACGTCTAGGGCCATCGTGAATTTAGACAGCTCGAAAAATGTGTAACTGCATAAGTTCAGTAGAGGAAAAAGGAACGGTGCAGACATCAATTAATTAAGTCTCGCTTTTTCTGGCAGGTGTGGTCCCTCCAACATATTTCAACTTGTTTGACACTGTCTGGATAAATTATCTCATTTCCGATTCGCTTTATCGTTTGCTAGATTTGCATTGCGTTAATGGTATGATGCATTGATAGGTGAAACTTTTCTTGGCACTTGTTGGCACAATCAAAACGCCCTACATTATTAGATGAGGTTCGCTCCCACAGCATGATGAATGTGTCAATCCTATTGCATTACAACAATCAAATCAATAGTTTATAAACCACCCACAATACTATAAAACAATGGGCACGAATTCGCCAAATAAGGAGTCGTAATAAGCCTCTCCGTCATTGTCAATGACCTGAGCTTCAAAATACCAAATAGTTTATATTTTTACCTACCTGTCTGAGTCCCTAATCCCTAATTCAAATTTGTTTTTCGTCAATGGTGTTAGTGAGGATTTTAAATATCGAATGTAGTTGTAAAAACTAAGAGTACAGTTTAGGACAAAAGGCGAATTTCCTATAGGAAGTTACTTTTCTGTAGGTATTATACACGCAAAACTGTAAATATTTCTGATGTTCGGATGTTCCCTTTAAGCAGACTAAAAAATTCAAAGCACACGCTACATTAGAACAAATGCTAATCAACTGCAGCTATAATATGAAGGTCACCTAAATGAGAAGATCAATTAATTCTGTACAATCCATAGAAGTATAAATTATTGCAAAACTGAGCACTCAACAATTTTTCCAAATTTTTCCTTCTAATTTTCCTCGTTGCTATCTAATAACTGATAAAGACTTAAATGATCAATTCCTACCCACCGGCCGCAGACATGTGGTCAATTTTTAAATCACAATGACATCGGCAGTAAAGAACAAATTAAATAACTATTTCAATTCTCTAGAATTATACAAGCAAATAAATATAGTCAACATTTCTCCTATTTTCGGATAAACCTGCTAATTGAAACATATTTTGGTGATGCGTCATAAAGCTCGAGAAGAAAGAATTCATAAAAGAAATGTTGACATGTTCCAAGAATACGTGAATCATTTTGTATTTTGATAAGCTTACCTCTCATCTTCCCAGATCGGCATATAAAACACAGTTTACACTTGACTCGCCTCCTCCACAAACACATCAACACAAGAGTTGATAATCCACTCACAAATATAAAATTCAATTCACAACTGCTAATAATAATGTCAAATGTTCCGTTACAGTTACACACGACACAGCTCAATACGAAATAAGCTGTGATTTTGCACGAACCTATTCACACTGCACTTTTAGTGATGACTGGAGTTACACATGGAGTGCCAAAATTTCGCCATTAACTTAAAACAATAAATATCTCCTGTCTGTCCAAGAACTGCCAGCCAGCTTCATTCATTAAATCTCTGTTCAAACTAAAACTATACAACCTAACTGACTGCTAACGTACAATGACGGATACAATTACGTAGTTTGTTTTTTAAATGAGGGTTGCCAAAAACAAACCCTTACAGAAACGAAAATGCTTACATATTTCTAATAAACAATACTTTGAAAAGTCTTCTCTTTTCCTACAGATAGCTAAACTAAACCATATTGTGTACTTACTCAGAGCTCACCCAACCTCGCAGGAAAACAACAAGGGAAGGCACGGCTTAAACACGGAATCTTGTGGTGCAAGTTTACTAAAATCGGCAGGGTACAGCAACATCAGCTACAAGTAGTGTAGTGGCGGAGTAGTGAGGAGTCTGAGATAGCGAAGAGATGAATTTCCATACAGAGATACGAAGTATACACCACCAACGCTTGATTTTAAGAAGAGAACAGCGGAGTTTTCATAAAAAAGTTCAGATCAGTCAGTCAGTCAGTCACTCTGCAAAAGGCCAGGGCAGGCCAGTGCTAGCAAACCAGCAATGTGGCGAGATTTTTTCCTTCCATTCTTCTTTGAACATCTTTAAGAAGCAGAAGTTGATCTTCAAATCTCCCCGAGCATAATACATTCACTATATGGTCCTACTAGGTATTATGTTGTAATGAATAGGCAGCCCGGCACAGGTCAGAGCAGCTGTTGGGAGTAGAAGAATGGTAGCTGAAGCACCATAACAGCAAGCAGGCCAAGATTTTCTTCAGTTAGTAGATTCCTCACTCAGAATGAGATCTAGGAGACGTACGGCTGGAATATATGGTGAGAGCCTCCACTATATCGAGATTAATGGTATGCTGACAATGATGTTTCAGCTTCAGGCAACGAGGCAACCTCAGCTAACATGTTGCTCCCTAAAGTGAAGAAGATGAGATGAGACGTTAAGAAACAATAACGTAACATGAGGTAATAGGTAACCCAATCTTAAGAAAAGGGTGAACGAGAGATGATATACAACCATACATACCAACATCCACATACACTAGAGTCCTGACAAAAGAACAATAACTAGTGAAGAACGAGCCAAAGTACCGTGGAGTGGAGAGTGTGCCATGCTTTCTTTCATCCATTTTCCATCATATTAGCCACCAATAGATGAGATTCTCCGGCCGTATGCCATCTGAAATGAGGCACACACGAATGAACAAAAATCAGTACTGGCTATGCATGTATAAGGTGGTTCAATTAATTCGCGGCCTAACGTACTTCTACATATTTTAGAGTAAAATGGTTTATTGTAATGAAAA
>JAQGAB010001760.1:0-14670 GCA_034696565.1 Isotomurus graminis
CACTTGTGTTTGGGGACGACAAGTAATGCAAATGGGGAATTAGCATGTGACGGTTGGCTTAATTGAACTCACCCATGAGTTGGGAGGAGCAGGGTATCTTGGTGGTTCTGATCTTCCACCGTCTCCAAGGGCTTCCGGGCTGTAATGTGATGAAGTAAGACACTTCCGGGCGAAATCCAATGGGCACGAACACTGTGGATGATTTAATACATCTAAAGTCAGAGCGTTCGGTTGGCTGCGTCCATCGTTAGCCTTTTCCGGTTCTCCTTTTACTTATTTATTGGATATTATCCGCCTAAATGTCACTCAATCGGATGACTGTTGACAGACCATCCGAGCATTCTACCGATGAACCAATGGCCTTATTTTTTGCAACATCTTTTTCTGGTCACTCCGGTCCCTACATTTATTTATTAACTCGCCCTGACATTTCTGCCTACACACAAAGAGTGAGCCTCATCTTTATCAAACTGTTTATTGTGTGTATATCGAGACTTGGAAATGCATGTGATTCCTGAGGAGCTGTCTCCTGTAAGGAAAGTTGAAAAATGGGAAATGGTCATTTGACAGCCATCCGAGAGTCTTTCATCTTTTGACGAAGGATGTGTTGTTGTGAAGATAATAAAAGAAGGGAGAGAAGAATAGCTGGAGGAAAGTTTTGGATGATGATGGATCGATACGGAAAAAGACCAAAGAATATTAAAGTATCTATAATCATAATGATCTCTCTGTATAATAAAAAACTGTATCTCTGTTTCATGCAACCTCATCATTTTTGCATTTTTGTCATTAAGAAAACATCCGCAGACTTTCATAGACTCCCTTTCTTCTGAACCGTGAAAAACTTATCTTCTGAATACAAAATTCAGCAAAGTTGAGAGACAGAAATTGATAACATCGTTCACCTCTTGAGTTTCCGAGGAGAAATCTATTTGTAAGCACAATCAGACTTTCTCCCCTAACCGGAGGAATTGCTGACTCACAGTGTTCTCTGAAGGTTCTTCTGTCATAATTCCGTGGGAGAAAGTATAATATGAGCTACTGATTGCTCCCTTACTTATTCTCCCTCCATCCGCCTCAGTGTGTTGCGCCTGTGACCTACAATAAGTAATTAAGAGAGGTACTTACCGTGATGATCTTGGAGATTGCCGCAGAGGGGAGGGAGTCTGAAGTCAATCCCGTCGAAGGTGAGGGAGTCTTGGGTGCAAAGGCCATTGTGAGGGTTTGGAGGTTCCAAGTCGAAGACTTCAAAGTCCAGGCGAAGTTGGCAGACTCCTTGGAGCTGCGAATGAAGTGAGTGAGACGATGATGAGGATATTATTATGGGATTGAGACTCACCTTGAGGATGGTGTGTTTGCATACGGAATGAGATTGAAGGAGGATGCCATTTGGGAACTCGGGGTTGACGAAGGAAGTTCGATTAAGGCTGGTAACGGTGTCACACGAGTAGGAGACTGTGAAAGGGGGCATCACATCATTTCAGAGTGAGAGGAATCAATAAGAATTGGGAGAGACTGTGTGAGTTGTTAATGGTGTCAATAATTCTGGTGTATACTTTGCAGTTAGGAGGCTTAATAGTATCATGTCATTTTGTTGAGTAATTGGAGCGTATGTTTTTGTGATTCTGGGAACTTGGGTTGTTAGGAAGAAAGTCAAAGGATGGATGAGTTCGTCTTCTTGCGAAGGAGTATATTTTAGGTTTGGAGTTAGTTTAGTGAGCGGGGAGCAGAGAATGGCACGGATGGATTTCTAAATTGTACGAGTAGAATGTATGAAGGATTCTTGTGTGTGTGTGGAGGAAGGCTCATTATCCTTCAGACAGATCTCGACATGATCTCTGGTTTAGTTTTTCTAGTTGGGAATGATATAAAAATGTGGGAAGGAGTGAGTGTGGAATAAAAATGAGGAGAGCTCATAAAATGAAAAACTGATTTATCAAAGAAAGAGTTTCTTAGGAAGCCTCTGGTGGAGATTATTCAGGGACCACGTAAAATGGGTTTTATGTGGAGAGACTCGGGAGGGGAATCCATCAATGGGATGAAATGTGAGAAGGAATTTGAATGTACAATGGATCTTTTTGAAGGTAGACTCTCACCTGTCGTCTGAGTGACAGACAGTGAGTAAGTGAAAGACGTGTGAAAGCTATTAAAATCTACAGGTTGATCTTGCGTGGATTTATTATGGGCAAATATTTGATCGCTTAGCCGTCAGCCATCTTCGCGGATGATGATGAGACGAACGAGTATCTTGGAGAGAGTATCTTGTGTCTTGGAAATTTACATGAAACACGGGGACGGAGATATGGCATGTGTGATCGAGGTTGGCTGAAGAATGTGTGGAAGAAGCGTTGGTGAATTTGCAATTCAATGGGGAAAGAATAGGTGGGAATGCAGTGATTGTGTTTACGTACAAGTGCAGCAGACGCCGAGACCAGCGGCGCAGATGCCACGTACGGATCCTCCTTTGGCAAGGCACTCTGACCTGCGGATATATAGAGATGTATAGAGACGTAGCATTGATTTGTGTGAAGGGTCGATTTGACGGAGGGACGAGTGGATTAAGGGTCTTTGGACGGTTGTGGAGTAAATAGTGGAAACAAAGTGAGTGAGGAGCATTTATAGAGGAAGGGATCGTAAAAGATGTTCTTGTAATAATAAAGGTAGGCCATAAAAAGAAGTCTGGAAGGGAATGTGAGGAATGGGATGGAGAGAACACTCATATCATGAATCAAAGGGACGCACATGATTGAAAATGAATGCTGTAAAAACCTCAGAGATTTTTATATCGCATATAGGCCGAGGAAATTGATGGGGGAGAAAGTTTGAACACACATGACATATTTGGGCAGACTTACCTGGAGTAACAAGTTCCTTGGTCGTAACTCGGAGTCCAGCATTTCTCTGTCCACAGAGAGAAGAGCGAAAGGAGGGGAGCCACTGCAAATGGTTACATACACACATGATTTGGGGTCTAAACATATTCGAGATTAAGTGAGAAGGTTGTGAGACGCTTGTGAGAAGCTGGCGGTGGACAACTGGTGAGGCGATTATTGGGAATATAATTGGAAGGACTGAGGAAATAACATTGGAAGAAGTGGATGGGAGATTGGAAGGTGGGGATGATGGAATGCCAATAACGGTAAGTCAAGACGGTCGTAAAACGCTGTGGAAGAATGGGAAAGTTGAGAATGATGGTTGCGATTTTATTATTTCCTCAGAGAGACGGAGCCAGGTCGGAAGTGAAGTGTTATCTTGTGAGACAATTTAAGATTTCCCTTCTTTTATTGGGAATTAAGAAAGTTAGTAATTGGAGCGTATGGGGGATGATTCATGGGAGGAGGATTTCTTTGACATGCGGCTAATTCTTGGGGGATCGTTGGGAGTGTTTCTTGGAAGAGATCTATATTATACATGAACCTCGACTATCACAACTTCTTAATTGACTATTCCTAAGGAAATCGATCATACTCCCGTGACTTCCTCCGTCTCAAATGTCAATTCAATTAAATCTACTCGGGAAGTCTACCTGACCTCAAATGGGCTGAGAATAAACATTGTCTTGCCTGTCCTGTGTAGTTTATCCGCAAGGTAATGCGTTTTGGGATGAACTGGCACAATTGCTTCTACTTTCCGTCCATTTGGCAGAGAGTTATTTGCTGTGTAACCTTCCCTCCTTTCGAAACTGCTTACGGTCATTAAATTTGTGGGAGCCGCTGGTGCACTCAGAGTATTGAAATCTTTATGTAAACTTCTGGAGCTGCAGTGGCTTCCGGGAAAGGCACAAATTGTACAAAGGACTAGAAGTAATCGATAAGTCTCCTCTTTTTTCCTTCGTTTCTCACGATCCATCTCTTGGGGACCTCCTTCGAGGGACACACACACTCACACACACTCCAGTAAACGGATGGAACCAAATGATTCCCGGAATTCTAGTGAATTGTTTCCTCACAGCTTTTTAAATCCAACAATCATTCTGTAAGGCGGAGGTTGACTAAAAGGCAGGACTGAGATGAGACTCGGTTTATATACAGGATTAGATAAAGTAGGATACACCACATTTTTGGGTTCATTGTGAGTTTTGAAACTTGTGTAGGTGTGTAGGGCATTGTTGAGTTAGATAACCTTAAAGGAGGAGGAGGAGGAAGAAGAAGGTGACACAGTTTGGGGGGGGTTAAGCATTAAGGTGAGTGAGTGTGGCTTAAGAGGTGGAAAGTAAGTCAGGAGGAGGATGATTCCAGATTAACCTTTGGAGGACTTAATGATGACTCTGCTTACCACGTAATGAATAAGAAGCTCGGAGCATTTGCATAATTTGGTAGTAAATTCCGAGCTGAGTGAGACAGGAATGCTTTTGTCAGCCAAGAGGAGGATTTTGTTGATTCGGGGATTTCTTTTTTCTTCGCTCGTCATTAATCATTCTTTATGAATTAAGCTCTGTGACTCATATATATATAATTATATATACGCTTGCTAACTTCTGTTGGGTTGTAGGAGAAGGCGGGTTCAATGTTTAGGAGATTAAGGAAACCTTCCTTCGTTTTATGGGGTTATGACGTTGTGAGGTGACTCTGGGAATTAGGATCAGAGGAAGTTAGAATGTCTGAGTGTCTAGTGCAGTTCTTGGGATTGAGAATATTCAGACATTCATATGCATTTGTAAGAGGATGTTAAAGAACCAGCTTTGGGTTTAAAATGCGGAGAATGTTGCATAATAACGGTTGGTGTGGGGACTGTGAATAAAACAAAAAGATTGGGAAGGAGGAAGAATTTCTGAAACTTTTATTTGCTTAGTAGTCAGAATTTGAGTAAAAGTACGCGTGTGTCTTTCACTGAAGTTTATATGCGGGAGTGTTTGTGTGGAATGTGGAAAGTAAGTTTTTTGCAAAGTGGCCATTTATATAGTGTGGGATTTGTACGAATAAGCTTTGAAAGTTGGAACTTCAGAAGACTTGGAAGGTTGGAATCTTAGAAGTTTGAAGAATGAAATGAGTGAGAGTATAGTGAGACAGAAGGAAGTTTGTTGGGCTAAAGGATTGGAGTAGTCTGGGCCATCTTGTGAAATTAAGGGTACTAACGTAGGAAGGAAGTCACTGTTCAAGGAGTATGGAGAAGTAGAGAGCTATAGGGGGATAAGGGCTTATCTTTGGGGGTTAAAAGGACTTTAGTGCAAGTCTAATTAGTGGGAATGAAAGAGCCGGTGGAGATGATGAGATGTATGAGTGAATAGAAGTCGTATGATGATAAGGAGGCGCTTGGTAGGTTTCTCGTTAGATGGAAGAGGGACGGTGGTTTTTGTGTTTGTATGAAGTTGAGGATTAAAGTTGGGTTGACTCACTCCTAGTTGTACTGCACAATGGATGAGAGATTGACTGAAATGGAATGGATGAGGGAGGGGGTTTCAGTGATGAGACATAGTTATATGAGACGTTAAAATGAGAAGCGTTGTATTGGTAGAGTGTCAGTGCTTGGGCACACGTGGAAAGGAGAGGACAGAGCGTTGTTGTGAGCGTAGCTAAGCGTGTATTAAGTGCAGAGGTTGTTTAGTGCTGGAGGAAGGAAAGAAGGCAGCAGGAGGAGGAGGGCGGGTTCGGTTGGGTTCGTTCGTACAGTGCGAGGAGATAGCCGTTTATTATTATGACAGTGAGTTGGGTTCAGTTTGTTCCCGTCAGCTGAGCAGTTCAAAGTGTAAATAGATTCTTCTCTTCCAGACGGTCCAGTTTAAGGTCGAGATGACTTGCGAAGGTTGTCCCACCTCCGTCAACCGACTTCTCACACATCCCAAAGGTCAGCTCAAGTTTTCACTTGTTTCCCCGTTTTTATCCTTCGTTTTCATGGAGAAGGGGGGTTTTAAGGGCCGTGGTTGTTGACTGTAGGGGTAAGGGGGATGAGGAGGGGGGTTATATATTTAATTTGGGGTGGTGGGGGTGTAGGGAGGCGTGACGAGTCCCTGGAGGACCCTTCTCCACTGCAATTACACTCGGTTTTCCTCCGTTGAATAATTCATAACGCTTCTCTCACTCAATTATTTATCGCGTGGAGGTGTTTTTCCTTTTTTTCTTCACGTTTCCTTCATTCGCCTTCAGTTTTAATTGAGTGGGGGAACATTTCCTTAAGCAGGTGGTGGTGGGGGTGGTGGTTTATTTGCTACTAATTTTTCATCTTAACACACTGTTTTATATGAGTTTCAAGAAAATATAGAGGAGCTTTCCTGTTTATTTTGTTATTCTCTGCAGGATTTTGATATTTGTGTAGTTTCTAATGTTTAGGAATTTAAGAGTAATTGAGTAAATAGAGAATTTAAGTGAAATTTTGATTTATTTGTTTGAAATGTTTTTGGGAGTTTTTGAAATGAATTTTTAATGTGAAGTGTAAGTTGGGGAGTTCTCACGACGCAGGGCTTGCATGAAAATGTTTTGAAAGAAAAAGAAGTCTGCACTTTCATAAGGAAGGGTTTTTGGAAATTTGAGATGTGTAAGGAGAAGCTTTGTATAGTTTCGAGAAGTTTCAAAATGTTCTGGAAAAAGTGAGGATGAGTCATTCAGTCATGAGTTGGGTTTGCTATGTGAATCCAGTTTTACACATCTTTTAGTATACGGGGATTTGTGTGTCAATCTTTTGATGTTGGTTATTTATTTCTTTTGATTCGTTAGTAGTTTAGATGTGGGTATCTTTTTGTGTAGTGGGAAGCTTTTTGTTGTATTTGATGTAAAATAAGTCTGAATTATTGTGAAGGGTAGATGTTGTTTTATTGTTGTACATAAGGAAATGATACAGAGTGAGTCATGTGTTGATGTACTGTTGAATTGTTGTGGAGTAGCCTCGTACGCGGAGAGTGAAGATCCCTACCCTAGTCTATCAGATTTCCACGATTACGAACCGAATCTGGAGTTTGACGACACTGAGCTTGAACAAGCTGTCTCAACTGGTAATTTCTTCTTTTATTCCTTTCCTCACTTGCTTATCCAACTGCTTATCAATGATTCTATGGCTTTGCTAGCTTATTGTGTCAAAGGGGGATTTTAATTTTGAAAGTATTATGGGAATATTGGGACTGGTGTTGAGTTAGATAATTGCTGACATTTGACTTTTTGTGGTCTCTGACTCTCTCGCTCTCTGCGGTCACTTGCTTGTTTCTAATACAGAGAGGAAGCTTTTGCTACACATTCCTTAAAAGTAATGAGGAAGATTTGCATGTAGGTGGTTTGTCTTTTTGGTTCATTATTGGGATGTTGGATAGTGGAATGCACGAGGTAATTAAAGACATCTCTATATATTTCCTCAGAGTGACTGCTCTCTTGTTTTGGCGTGAAAAAAACGAGCAAGTGTTGAGTGAGATGATACGACATATTTGTCGTTGTGATGGTTATCGTGATTAATATTGGTGTAATTAAATTACGAGATGTTAAAGGCTTTATTAAATGGGGAATGAAAGGGTAGGTAATAATTTGACAGGTGTGCATTTAAGGGTAATTACGACTCACATGAGCACATAAACTTTTACCAGTTGGCAACTTTATTATGGTTTGTTTAGTGAGGTTTGTCAATCAAAGTGCTTTTGATTTGGTTGGAAGTGCGTGGCTTTGCCAAATGTGGTCATTTGTTTTGATGGAATGGAAAGCCGTAAGAGATTCATCATCTGCTCATCAAAAGAGTGGCTTTCATAGGTTTTTGGTATGTTTTTCTGGGTGATTGGATTTGAGAACTGTTGAGAGTTGTTTTCGAGGTCTTTCTCATGTAAGTTGATGATGAATGACTTATTTTGGGGTGCAAAAAATGTATTGAATGAACATGTGGAAATTGTGTTACTAGTTTTTTTCTCAAGAATTTAAAGTAAGGCATTGAGGCGTTTGGGGTGTTATTTTGTGTTTGGGATTAAAGTGGAGTGGAGTCAACTTGTGAGTATTCATAATAAGCAATTGAGTTCCGAGTCTTAAGTTGCAATTGATTGCATCATGTATGAAAAGGCAATTAGAGATAATTGATTTGAGAAATGGGATTTTATTGTTTCGCGTAGTGTGGAGGATGGTTATTGGATGGGTAGTTGGGAAGTAGTAACTCATCATCCGTTTTTGATTAAATTAAGCAAGATACAAATAATAAATTGGATTCGTTCGATCGTGGTTTCTTTGATGCGTAGACGTTGAATGTGTTGCACCACATGTTCATATTCTTTTGTGATCACGCGAATTAATTTGCCTTTCCCATCTTTACACTTTGCGGCTTGTGATAAAACGAATTTAATGTTAGATATTAATAAGAATTGAAATACCACGAGGGATTTCTTCATTTGGCCTAGGACTACTTGAAGGAACTTTGGAATTGAAACTTAAGAATCATATGCCTGTCACATGTTGTTTTAACGTTTGAATAGTAACTGAATACTAGAGACTTTTGTGCGAGCCATATACCACAATCATGAATCATGTGGCAGTGGCAATGATGATGGTGCTGGTGGTATTATTATTCAGTTTATTATTGCAGACGGGTTTGGTTTTAATGGTACATTATGAATATTATGATTGCTCAACTTGTGACTTGACTAACAGGCCTTCTCGATGGGTTGTTGTGCTGGTAGGTCCACGTGAATTTATAGAAAATGTGACTTTATTCACGTGAAACTCGGTTGTTGTGAAATGTAGAAAGAATTGAAATGGTAGAACTCGTATTTTGGAAGGAACGTGGGATAATAATATATTCAAAAATGAGACAGGCTTAGAGAAGACGAGTACAATGGGATTTTTTGTGAAGGAGAAAAAGGGAAACTTATTAGGGATAATTTGTAAGGAGAGCATCCCAATTGTTGATGATAGATAAGTGAAATTGTGTTACATCACCACCTTTGGCCTAGGATGACTTTGCATAAAGCTATGAGGCATGGATCCTCCCGTTTTGAGGCTGTAGTATGATTATGATTACATATTGAATGGAATCACACGCACTGAGCAGCAGAGTGAGAAAGTGATGTTTATGCAATGCAGTGTTTCATTTGTTTTACGCCCGGATGTAAAACTGTTTGGTGTTTATGACATAAATCCCGAGTTTACTGCTTGTCGGTGCTTGTACTTCTTTTATGGCTCACGGGTGATTTATACTTCGTGGGAATACTCACAGAGATTCGTTTGGACTTCTTCTTCTAGGACTTGTAAATATATGAGAGTATAAGACTTGACTTGAGAGAATGCTGGTCTTTCTGGTGATGATGGTGCAGGGGGATTGGGAAATTAGGGGATTAATTTGTATAAAGAAAAACACCAATTTAGTTTTCTAGAAGGATTTCTTGTGCATATCGAGAGTAGAGAGTGGAGAGGAAATGACTCAATCTTTTAGAGAGATACGTGTACTTCAGGCTTGTCTGTTAGAAGTGATGTTCCTTGAATGGCTTGGCAGTTTGGCAGTTAATGAATAGACTGCTAAGAAAAGGAGTATCACGGTGTTGTTTGTTAGTTTATGGATTGCTTTGACTCCACCAAAAGTGGATTGTGTGTGTGACCCTGACACTTTTTTGAGTTAGGACGTTAGGAGGCTTCGTTGTTTTGCATACCGGATGTACGTAGCACTTCAGTCTGTAGTGTACAATTAAGTACGTAAATTGAATTACATTGGTAGTTTATAGGAGTTTAGGATCATGGATCGTGTATGTATGTATACTGTACGGTTTGTATTGTTTAGAGTTTATTTAGACTGGTGCTGTTCATGTAATTGATGTAATCTTTGGAGGTACGCTGATATAAATAGAAGGTTTAGGACTCGATGTATTTTTAAGAAGAGGAATTTAACTGCACACTAGAGTTTGTATAGAGAGAGAGAGGAAATCATTGAGATGTAAATAACAATGATTGTTACAATGATACGCGACGGTTGATGGGTTGATGCAGATAGGTCAATCGAGGATGATTAAATGTAGAGGACAGCGTGTTCCTTTACGTCTCGATAGGCTCATTAGTGACAGTGACCTTTGGGAGAGAGCAACGCTAGTAATAATAAGTGTGTGATTTCCAAGTTAGATTTGTTGTTTCTTAAATGGCGTGTAGCGTGAGATTGAAATCAGTCAAGGGAAAGCATGCATTTTAAATTGAATCTTTGTTTCAACGCAGCCTTGAACAAATAGGAATCCGTTTCGCATTAAATCTGATTAAATGGTGAATTTATAATGCCGAAAAAGAAATGGCTGCATTCAAAACGGAGCTTGTGAGGAGATAAAGAATGAATAGTAAGCTGTGTGGTGATCAAATCTGCGATGAGATGTAAGAGCAATTTAAAGTTATGATCAGCAGGAGTGTAAAGACAGGTAATTTACTCTCAGGACTCAGGAGCATTAGCATGTTTTATTGAGATGGTATTCAAAAGTGTGTAGTTGGAATGTGTATGATTAAGTAAATGTGGTTCTTAATGGTTTAGAGTTCTATTAATAATGGCATATTACCTTCAGTGAGCGTTTACACAATGAACCTTGATGAAAATTGTGTGAGATTTTAAACATAAGAAAATTACGCGTGAAATTCCGACAGAAGGTAAAGCTGGTGGTGGGTTTTAACTGAAGCCTGAAGGAGATTTAAAGTGTGAAAGATGTAATTCGAATTAAAATTATGTGTACGCAAGTAACGCAGGGGAGTTAAGGTGTGTTTAAGTTTTTAAGTTTGATGAAATGGAAGTTGTAGGATGATCTGCAGAAATGCAGGATGTTTGAAGAGTTTGAAGTATGCGTCGGTTTGGTGAAATTTGGGAAATCTCTTGCTGCGAAACTGATGATGCGACTAGGAAAAATAATGCAGGGGATTGTAAGGAGTTGTAAGAGTTAAAATGTTTAAGTCGAAGTCAAACGCAGTTTGTGGGTGGAGTGCTTAAGAATGAGCGAAAATAGGATGAAAGTGTGTTTGACTTGGTACAATTTTGAGTAGAGAGAATAGCTCGGCGTGAGATGTGAAATGATTGAAACTGAATCCCATGTGGATCAGAAAATGAAATGTGTTGAGCTACAAGTGTACAAGTGGTGAGTGAGTTGGATGTTAGTTGTGCTGCAATAATATGTGTAGCAGTGTTTCAAAATATCCGTCATCCGTGCGGCTGAGTTTTGAGTAGTGAGGGGTCCTTGCGGAGTGGAGTGACTTAAACAGAGCAGAGACAAGAAATATTGACATTAAGTGAGTGTGTTGGAATGGAAGCAACGTGGAGTAGTCGTGAGTTTTAATCCGCCTTGTAGACTGCGTTCTCACGATCATTGGATGATAAATGATGAGATTCTGGTTGGCAACAGGCAAGAAGACCGTTTAGAAGTTAAGAGGCACAATGGCATTTCCGTTTATTGGCAATCGCGTAAAAGGGTCTTCTGGGTCTGACTCAATTGCCGTAGCTGAATCATTTTGTTCTCACACAATTAAGGAGATTTTAAGATGTGGTAAGCAGTATAAGCACGGTTTGTAGGGGAAGGCACAGATAATGTAAAAATAAGAAAGAAGTTGAGAAGGAAATGCAAAAGTGGATTGTAGTGCTTTGTAATGCATTTTGGGAGAAAAAAAATAACGAAAAAAGTTCAGGGCTGAAATGTTTAGCAAATCTTTTGACGGAGTGGTGAGTCATTTAGTTATTTTGCGATATCCACACACACCTTGCATTATTTGGAATTAGTCAGCGTAATTAATCAACAAGTAGTTTGTCCTTAATGGGTTTTTGTCTATGCTGACAGATGCTGTGTGGCTGTGACGTGGATAAAGTTGGGACGGAGGGGATTTGGAAAGCTTAAGATTTAAGGAAATTAGAGTATATTTATATAATAAAGACTTATGTCATGTTGCGACTTGGGAATTTTGGCGAGAATAAGTAGCGTTAATGTTTCAAGGGGAAGCGAGGTGATTATTTGTTTTCTAGGTTGGTTGCTATTGATCGCATCTAAAGAGAAATCACGGTGGATGATTTGGACTACCTGAATACTCTTGTAAAGACGTTTATTTTTGCTTACGGAAACTGTTGGGAACTTAAAGTGCAATAAAGATGGGTTGTGTATGTCGTTTAAAAGCATCGAGGCAGAAAGGAATTAAAAATGAAGTAGGACTTTGGAAACCGCAGTCTCTCACAACTTATGTAAGTGCATGAAGGAATGTGCAGATGTAAAAAGCTTTTGTCCCACATGTTCCGTTGAGAAAGCATGGAGATTGGTGCGTTTGAGACTTAATCGTGAGTTTTTATGAGCAGGGGACAATATAGACCGGTTAATAGATACGAGAAGGTCAGGTGTGCTCTCGCTATCAATGTCCTACTTAACTCGCACATCTGGATGACATTAGAGACAATGACTGTGTGCTTAATCTTCCGAGATTGAAATCGATATCGAATGGCTAATCAATCTGTCTCAGTTTCCTTTTCGCGACTTGTTCGTAACTTCCGTGAAAGAGGAGATGATGATGGAAAATGGGATATTATTGATTCCGTCGAGTCTTTTTGTGTAGTCTACTTAGAGAAAGCTTGAGATTTGTGTATGAAGACAAGTTCGAAGACATTCACGAGGATGTTATTATGATTGCATGAAAGACGAGACTCGTGTGAAGATGACACATGCAGAGCTGGGAGATAAGAATGTCTCTCCTAAAGAAGTTTAACTTTAGGAAGGTGTGCGTTTGAAGCAAGTGAGCAATTTTTCATTCTTTATGATGATGTCCTTTAAGAGGTAGTCTTGTTTTGTGCTTTTGTGTGTGTGAAGTTATTCTTGCAGAGGTATTCATCATTGGTGAAGTAGTGCAAGTTGCAAAAAATGGAATGATGAACCATGTAAAAGGAAATTGAACGCTTTCCTTCAGAAAAGTTTTTGCTTTGAGACTCACAAGTGATTTATTTATTCATCCTTTGAGGGCTCATTGGGTTTGTAAGAAGTTTGAATAGGCTTTCTGATATAAGTGATGTCAGTAATAATCATAATAATAAGTTGCACGCGGACAGAGGATGTTCACTCATCCAGCGGAGTAGAAACTGGTAGCTAAAATTGACTCATAGGGATGTGCAAATTTTTACTGCCTTTTCATCCTTTTTGCCCTCTTCCTCTGCAACTTTCAATAGTTTCAATCTTTCAATGTGGAGGGGAGGATTGTATGGAAGCCATAAGGCCAATGAATTTTAAGTGTCAGATGATCTTTGAATGCGTAGCAGCAGCTCGTGGAATTAATGGAGTAACTATTCCAATTCAAATGGGAAGTTCAAGACTTCTCTCTGCACACGAATCTATGCCTTGTGACGTGGATTGGTGTGAGTGACGTAGGAGAATTGTTTAACTGCATATGTGATGATACACATATGATCGAAATGACAAAGGGTTTAAACCACAAGACTGGGAATGTAACACGTGGAAAGTTAACTGTTGATTGTGATGTGATGTATGGTGGAACAGGAAGAAGTGAAATCCCTAATAATATTAGTTTTTATGAAGGATATCACGCATTATGGGCAATAAAACTCATGACTTGTTGTCTTAATCTTCGACCCGAATTATTTAAGCGCAGGAGTGATTCAGAGAATGAGGAGATGTGTATTGTGCATAGGATGATGTGAGGATTACTCATGGCCGAGTGTGTTTTTACGTTCACCTTGATATTTTAGGAAGGTTTGCTCCGATAGCAGAGGTTATGCGAGACGATCTTAACTGCAATTAGTTCAGCGGTGCGTAGAATTTTTTGGGCAAAACGAATTGTAAGCGGAAAGTAAATAAATGATCCCAGAAAGTAGTGAGGGATATTATGGGACGGGAAGATAATGTACGAGGAATCTCTGGGAACTATGTGTGTATATCCTTTCCTTGGGAGATTTGGTGTGATTCATCATCTTCTTGGTGGTCTCGTGGGTCGTGGAGAGTATCCTCATCCGGATGACTGAAGAAGTTGGAAGTTACACTTGATTTTGATGAGGTTGAGCTTGTCAGATTTTAATGCCTACTTGACTCAGACAAGTGGAGGAATCTACGGTTAATCTGTGAGTTTATTTGCGTGATTTTCATACAAATTTTGGCTAGCGTTACGGATCCTTACTTCTATAACTGTCAGTCACTGTACCGGCAAAAGATTGCACAAGATTAGTGTTGCTTGCAGACTGTTATGAATAAGAGATACTTGGTTTGTAGTCGGATCTAGTTTTTCCTTCTACAAGGAAATATTTCTGCTAATTTGACAATTTGCGTTAAGAGTTTCGCTATATTTTTCACAAATCACGGCAATTTAGAGTTTAGTGAGTTGAGAAGGACATTTAGGGTTGTCTGGCATGAACATTCCCTTTAAAGAAACTCGATGATATTTGAGTTAGAAAAGCTTAGGTGATTAAGGGAATGTTGGTGTAGTGACTGTAGTGCGAATAGATAGGAGATTTTTAGTGATGCGATGATTGACGCAGAAAGTTAGGGACGACCGGAAAAGGACCAGGTGATTGTTGCATGACTCAAGTTCATTAAGAAGCCGTGACCTTAATGTGTATCATATCGTCTACTTTTGTAAAGGCTGGTCTTAAAGGATTTGGTGCAATATTCTGACGTTTCTGTAACACAGAGGTCTGCTTCGTTGGTAATTTTTGAAAGACACGAATGTCCCAAGGATGCTTAACAGATAGTTTTTGTAGTAGACTACTTAAGACATGGACTTTAGTTTTTTGGGAGGCGGAGTGAGGTTTAGGATGTTCGTGTGGAATGATCTTGTCATC
>JAQGAB010001761.1:0-14658 GCA_034696565.1 Isotomurus graminis
ATTTTCGCTTCGAAACCTGAGTTATTGACCAACCCCTTAGAACTTTTCGGTTTATCCGTCGTTCTAGCAACCCTGAACTAAATTAATTATTTTAAGTTGCTAAAGATATCATCTATATTTTCAATGAAAGTTTAATCGAACGAACTAACTCTTGTACCTTCAACATTCTTTGGTTTACATATCCGACTTATGAATACAGACCACCCTATTAACTCGAAAAGCAAAGAAAAGTTACAAAAGTTTAAACTGACAATACCAATTGGTACTGAATTATGATTACAGTTTTAATGAACAATTGACATCTTCTCAAGTTTGACAGAAGGGGTTAGTTGTTAAGCCCAGTTATACTTGGAGCGCATTGTAACAAATAGGTTTGTCAAAGAAATTTTGAATTAGGTCAAATATGACCACAAACGAGTAAACACACGGACTGCAACGAGATGTGCATGTTGTAAACAACGGTTTTTAAAAAGAACTACGCTAAGCAGTCATTAGAGCCCAGTCAATCTTAAAACTCATTGGCAGTATGTAGGAAAACAGATTTGTGCAAAGTCCACTTCTCGGGATTTTTAGTTTGCAAAGTTGGTTTGAAGCATCAGTATTACGTATTTTAACATTTCGGGGGCAAGTCCCCTAACCCCCGGCTTGGTTACCTCGTAATTCATTAGCTTCCAAAATTCTTTCTATCATGAATATGACAACGGTTCTTAAGTTATCACAATATGAATGCAAATAAGCTTTTTAAATTATTGGAAGTATTTTAATGTCTGACTTAAAACAGTACAAAATGTGCTTCTAATTGTTTCGTTACATATGGGTGCTTCTATTTTACCCATTTAAAAATGTTTCACAGTTGAGCTTCTATTCGGTTGATATTACATACAAGGTTTTTCGAACCTAGTGGGTGACATGAAGCACTAAGGTCATTAAAATTTGGTAAGTAACCTACATTTAGCCATCTGATCCTATATGAAAATTTTCAGCATAGCTTTTGGTTCTATTTATATATGACCCGCATGGGCTTTGGACCCTAGTGGGTCCCCAGATTGACCGACCACGCTAAAGAGCTGATAGGAAACTACATTTACCTCTCTGATGCTGTTTGCCAAATTACAGCGTCCTACTTATCCCCGTTCTTAATTTATCGTAGGAACAGACAGAGAGGCAGACACACAGACAGACGACAAGATGATCTTTGTATTAGCCCAAATTAACTGGGCTAATACAAACTGTGACTTTACAATTAGAAAAGTTACCGTACTGAGCACAGCGGCCTACAAGCAAATCAGAAACTTTTACGATACAATTATTACAATGTCAACATGGTTTTATCCCGTATACAACTACGTAGAAAATACACGGATACATTGATTTATATAGTAAAATATTGTTACTACTTTCAGTTATAAGTCACTTAAATTGAGGGTTATTCACTCATTTCCCACAACGGGTACGTATCAATTAACTAACGAATTACTTCAACTTTTGCTTCAAGACTTTTGGACTCAATTTTATAAACCAAATATGAAGAAATAATAACATGATAGACTTCACATAAAATGCTTTTAGGTGCTCGGCTGGAGGAACAAAGCGGTACGAGAGAAAATGATGAAGTGAATGTGACAAGGCGTGATATCCTTGGCAAGGAAGAGTACCGAGTGGCTTTCCATTATCACCTGTTAAACCTGTTTAGTTGCAAATGCAAGAATTTAAATGAACAATTAGAAATAAGCACCAAACGTTAACAGTTTAGACCCAGTTTACAAGACAAGAACTTAGAAAATTCTAGCATACCTGTTTGTGTGTAATATAAAGTTGGGATACCGATTACTTTTATAAGTATTTAGTCAACATGGATTTGCAGTTGGTCTACATAATTATGTTGGCTTCGATAATTATAGAAGCAGAACATAATGAGTGTCAAGAAATATAGTGTAATTGGAAGAACTAATGCAGGGTTTATTTAAATATACACAATTTCGTGACTAACTTTATTAGCTTGCTAAAGTGGAGAAATATGAGGGTATAATGAGTTATTTATATTAAAGCCTACGTTTGCTTCGGAGTATAATCGTTTGTTTTGTGAATTTATGAGGCAAAGGTATTACTACTAGAAAGCATCCAGGCAGGAATATAAAACCAAACGCTTGAATGGTCGGATATAATATAAGTAGCAATATTTTGTTTCTGTTCCTTAGATGTATCCTAGCCTTTATAGAACCTCGGCAAAGTATTTCACAGCAATTGAATTGGATTGCACAATTAAATTCAAAGTCATTCCGTGTTTATTCAAGTGCTAATGATACAAAGTAGTTTTAAAAAATTCTTTTCAGTATTGGATCATTAAATAGAGTAAATACAACCTGCTCCAAGCAACCTCTTATAGCCCAGTCAATTTTGTTTATGGTACGAATAACCACTATAATTAAATTAGTCCTGGATTAAGTGCATCTAGTACTTAATGTGATCGGTTATTTAGAATTTAGAATTATTGGAGAGGGGTCGAGCCCCGTTCGGGCCCTGCTCTCTACACTTTTAGAAATTTCTTTGCCACTTAAGCACGCAGTGTGTGGAAATTAAGAATGTAAAAGTCATGACATTTTGAATACACAATCAGAATCACTTTTGTTAAAAACATGTTCAAATTGTGGGTTATTCTAACAAACAGGTTGAGACATATTTAACTGCAAAGTCGAAAAAACTGCAAAAATACAGACGACAGAGGTGAGCCTAGAAGCCCAAATTGACTGGGCTAAAAAATAATAGAGATCAACTTATTACTGGTACAGTGTAAATCTATTCTAGCAAATTGAGACCATCAGTTGTTGTTTGATCTGTAAGCATCAAAACGGAAAATCATGCTTACAACTACAACGAACGCAACGAACCTGCCTCGCTTGTCTCTAGTTCACAATCACTCTTAATCAGCTGGTTTTCCTTGGTTGTCCTTAGTGCACCAACATGAACAATAATTTTCAAGCTCAAATAAGGTTATGGGGTATACTGTTTGTCCAACTTTATTTAGATTAGGAAATTATCTGCTGCTTAATTTTGACATACACTCAACATGCAATGAATTTGATTCAATAGCACGAAGGGTAGATTTTTTGAGGACGTTCCGGAAACTCATTTTGCATGCATTACTACCATTCCCCCGTCTACTTTCCGAACAATATCCAAGTTTCGCTTACAATGAAATATAAACTACTTTAATACAATTTTACTGCACGAATGAACATCCTAAAGGTTTTTAAATCTCTGATTTAAGTCCACTTCGTGTCTATTTTCTATTCAGTTCCATATGACCCACCCGCACAACTAAATGCACAACGCGCTCAGTAAACGTAACTCCCATCGACGATATGAAGATATCTATTTCCCTTCTACTCATTCTAGCTGCATCCTACTCATGGGAGATACGTAAGCCCTCTTTATTTCCTTCTAGAAGAACATTTAACTAAGCGTTTTGCTTGTCAGGAAATTTCACATGTCTCTGTGACAACTTTGGGGATTGCGAGAGCCAACAAATTCAAAGTTTCCATGAAGGATCATGCTTTGATATCCTGGGAGATGGGATGACACAAATTGTCCGAGGCTGGACAAACAGCAGTCTCATATCAGCTTTACTCACAGACTCCGCTGACAGCACTTGCATGCCCTACACTGTTTTCCCCAACGGGTCAATCTCTATCAGTCCCAGTTGCCCACAAATACAAAATATAATTAGAAACACATTCGTCCCCAAAGGAGTCAAAACGGGACAATTGTGTGTATGCAACTTCAATGAATGCAACAACAACAACAAATCCTACCAGAGGCACCAAATTAATAGTAACGTTTAATCAGCTTGCAATCCTTACCCTTCCTAACCTTGTTGGCAAGGCTAGTAAGTGTTAGCAACCTCATATCAATTGATCCAACCGTGTCTTAATCTTCGATCTTCTTGCAATTCAATATTCATGTGAGCAAGTAAACTTAAGGAGTTTAAACTGTGTACAAAATTATTTAATATATAGTCAGTCGTTTCATTAATTCCTTCAACCCCTTATAAAACCACGCAAGTTAAAAATTAATAAAAAGATGGCATAAATAAATGGAAAGCTGTATATTTATACCATGTGCACTATGTACTCATCTAACAATAAGTCTACTGTTATATGGTTACTTACATTGAGAGTAGACAGAAAACAAAAAATATTTAAATTCCGTTCGAACAGTCAACACACGAGGATCCATATGAAATACATATACACAACTACGAGAATCTATAAGCAGCACTTCCGGTTTTCAGTCAAGCGCCTTTTATGTCCCTCATGCAATTTAATTTTAATATGAACTTTACTTTAGATAAGAATATTTCAATGACTATAGACGTTAAATCGCATTGTTCTTCCACAATTTCCACTACAGTCCACGCAAAATTTAAAACCATTTCTCTCCTATTCTTACAGCTGTTTAAACACACTGTACACGCTCAAAAATATCCACAACAATACCACAAGCAGTTGAAATAGTATAGTTACATTAAACAATCTTTAAGTTGCGAGTCACAATTATTCCTCACGCAATCACCTGTTACCTTTTAAGATGTTATGTTTAATATAAACTACAAATACTTCCATACTAATTCACTTCCATCTGTATTTTAAATATCAACCAGAGGAATACATTTTCATTTTAGTCTCCACAGTGACATGACACACATTATTACCATTGCACTTATATTTGGAGTGTCCTTATCCTTCGCAGGTTTGAGTGGTTCATAAATTATCTTTGACTACGTTTTCTTAATTTCTCCAATTATCCTGACTGATAACTTAACATGCTAATGCCAGAACTTTGGCAAATGCGGACACCGTGTAGTAATTCCTTGCACAGGCGGGCTGTGCCTAAAGATCGGTAGTCACGAGGACAAAAAAGAGACCAGGGCTTGTGTTCACGGAGCCAAGGACTTCATTCCACCTTTAGCCAACGCCAGCAGTTTCTGTACACAATATTTGGTCACCACCAGCGGTTCAGTGCATCTATCATCCTTAGACAACTCTGATGTTCAATTAGTCATCAAGAAAACATTTGTCCCAATGGGATTTACAAGTGGACCCTTCTGCCTCTGCAACAACAACGTGTGCAACTCTTGTAACCTCCAAAAACCCTTTATGGGCTTAACTGTCATTTTCCTCGTATTTTTACTGTTATCAAACTCACCTGATTAACTTATTAAGCAAATCTTATGGAAGATATTAATCCGTTACAATTTGCATTTACTCAACAATTAAAAACTATTTCAGAATTACATAGCAGATAAACAAATCTAGTAAGTTTATTTGTGAATTGATTCAAATTTTTATAAGTTGTAATTACATATGATTAACTCAACTGTTATTGTGAGTACAAATGGATTCCCAGGAGCATATTCACGAAGCTTAATGAGAGAGTGAACTTTGATATGTGTGTTTGCGTGTCTGAATGGGGAAAATGAGACAGGTGAACGACTCGCCCTCCTTATGACATTCTCCGTGTAAGTAGAACTGGTCCAGGGACGACGTGAAGCTTTTTATGATACAAATCCCTCCAGACTCCTTGAAACACCAGTTGAGATTAATCCAAGATTCATTCAACCTCACTCACCTGTTGCGTATTATTTACACAATCCCTTAAATATCACTCACAATGAAATCATTAAGTGTGTTAGCTCTCTTAGCCTTAATCATTCCTATCATCTCTTCCCTTGAACTGCTGGCTCTTACAGGACGTGAAACATATCCGCTCATCCCTGCAGATCCGTTCGTAAATATAAGTTGGGTAAGTATCTTCAATACACCCTTATGTATTTGGTACATAAATAACTAAAGATTAAGTCATACTATGAAAAAATGTATAAAATAATAATCTAGTTTAAGTCAGTGGACCGTTGGTAAGCTCCATTATGGAGTAAACGGAATTTATATTCAACCGTGGAGGATGTAATTGACTCCGAGGAGTTTGTATACTTAGATGATGCGGATCTCACAAAGGCTTGTATCATAATCGGGTCACTAGTGTCAGATACCGTGAACTATGAAATCTTTGGCAATTCTTTCACAGTCACAGGAGGATATTTAAAGCCCAGCCGACCTGAATTTATTGAATGGCCACTTAAAAACGGTACTAACCTAATACGATCACTCCCTAAGCTTCTAAGTCACATACTAACAGCACTATTTATTACACAGGTTCCGTTAAGCAATCAATAATTGTGTCAAGTGACAATATATCATACGTTGTAGTGGTTAACATCTTTCCCGACGGAAGAGTAGGTTTCGTCGTGTACTCTACCTAAACTTCCATTGGATCCAATCTAAAAACAATCCATAACAAGCTCCTAGCAACGTGATTCAAGGAAGAAGCCTTTTACCACGTGAACGCTGATTGCGACACCACAGAAACTAACAAACATAAGTCTGAATTGTAAACGCTTATGCCTGTGAATAGTTCTAATAGTTCGTTAACAATAAACTTGCGTGCTATCCTTCCCAAGTACAACCTCTCGTTTGCTTCACACAACAATTTTAACTGTCGTAGAGAGAAATTAATAGTGTTGGATTAATACTGCTTAAAACTCAGATAAATAATATTTGTTTCATAAATCACATTACTGTCTGCTTTCTTGTATCACTGGAGAGCACTTAAGCATAATCTTGAATAATAAAATTATATCGGTGAGATGGTATGAGTCTCTTACTGGAATTGGTTGACCCTTAGTGTTTAATCTTCCTATAATTAATCCGAATATATATAATTGTCCTGGTACATCAACGCTTACGAAGTATATAATAAAATATATAAAAAATAGCTAGCTGAAGGTAGCTATCAGAACAATGGGATTACTTAGGATATGTATAGAAAAACCAGGTACCCAGTACTGCACAGAAGCATAAGTTGCCTTGAAACTTATTAAAAAGACAGTTCAGTCAGGTTCTTCATCTCACTTGTTAATACTTACAATGAAGGTCCTCGAGTCAGGTTCCTGGGAATGGGTTTCTGTTGTTTCAAACGTGCATATGGGTTGCCAACTTAAAGTTTTTAAGAAAAATTAGCTGCCCATATGCACTTTTGGCTGAATACACTAGTGGTGAACGCGCGACGTAGCAACCGCTGGAGAGGGAGGAGATGGAGGAGTGCGAGCGGTGGAGGAGGAAGATGAAAAATCCCATCCTCTTTTATGTTAGAAACAGGACTTTGGAATGAGAAGTCCCCAAAAAACAGGACGTCCCGCTTACGGAAAATTCTCATTTTTAACATTAGGGAAGACGAGATTTTTTCTCCTTCTCCTCCATCGCTCGCACGCCATCTCCTCCCTCTCCAGCGGTTGCTACGTCGCGCGTTCACCACTAGTTTATTCAACCAAAAGTGCATATGGGCAGCTAATTTTTCTTAAACACTTTAAGTTGGCTACCCATAAGCACGTTTGTAACAACAGAAACCCATTCCCAGGAACCTGACTCGAGGATCTTCATTGTAAGTATTAACAAGTTGGAATTGTAATAATCAGCTTTGCAGTTAAAGCATGTGGACAAATAAACCAACTTTCAAATGATATCCGCCGCGAATGGAAGTCAGTAATCTACCAAAATCGCAACATGAAGCTTTCTCGAAGACAATTCTTTGCATGCGCTCCACTTCAAATTAAATTGGGCTCTTCGAACTTCGTTGAAATCACAACGCCGCTTGTCACACTTGACTTGTGCTTAAACCAAACTGTAGCGCTTCTGCTTGGTTCATAAACCTACTTATTATGATTTCAATATGTGGTTGTTCAGTTTACAAGTTTTGCTCACTTTAAAAGCAATCAAATGCTATCATTAGATGGTTCCCCAATTGCTATAAATAATTATGCTACTGTTTAGTCAGAAATATTTCTAATTACGCGTTCCTCACGACACCTTGTGAAACATACACTAAACTATATGCACCTACACAACCACATACTAATGCCTTTAAGCTATTTCAATTTTAAACGTGTGTTAAAAGGGGATACAGTAGAGGGTACATCGTCACCCAAATGTAAGATACTAGGATCTTAAATCATATACTTTTTACTACCAGTAAGAGAGCTGACACACTTTAACTCAGGGCAAAACTACGCCAAACCCGTTGAAAAATATTGCTTGAAATGTATTAATTTAAGCACGGTATTATCTTTGATACAGTTTAGGTAGTATAATGCTTTTAGTGGGCAAGCTGCCAGTGATGAACAATTACCTTTAACAGATTTAAATAATGCTGCAGCTTTAGGCAAACCTTCTAGAAGAAATTCCAGTCACTCACAAAAGTAATTTTAAAAGATGAACTAGATCAGAGTTCAAACTGTTTTATATGGGGTTAATGTTAAACATTTTATGATGTTGCGTCCATTTTGGACTAAAAGCCTCCTGCAAACTGTTTTGTACTTATTGTAATTAAACCATCGTCATTCTGTCTTGATTGGCCTTATAGAGACTTTGAACTCCCTGCCTCAGACCTTGGTCAATGGTAGTACTTCAGTAGTCAAGGAAAAGGTTAACTCGTATATCCTTAAGTTTCGCATATTAATTTACTGTTCAAGCTTATCCAATCATTAAAATGTTTGTATTACACATTGAACCTGCACCAACACACTTAATGTATACATTTTAAAAGCTTTACCAATTATATTATCACATTAATCAGCCTTCTTTACAATTAAGTACACGGAATTTAGTAGGTTGAAGCTGTTTATTAGCCTAACTGTCCTAGATTTGCCAGCAGCTTTTATCATTGCTGTTTAATTTTGCAAATTTAATCTCTCTTAAATTAAAATGTTTATTGTTGAATCTTGTAAGAGGAACAATTATTGATTTTAATTGTAGTTATTCCTATTATTTCTCGCCAGCATTTGATGGGTATTTCGGCATGTAAATTTCCCAGGTTTTTGGTCAGCGGGGTCTTCTAATATTTATGGAATAAATATATAGAAGAACATACCTTGACTTACGCAATCGTATATTCATATTACGTAACCCTACATTCTCGCATTACCTACGTATTGAAACAAAATCATGATAAATGTGTCATATAAGTTTTGTTCTATCTGCTGGCATATCAAGTGCCTGGAAAACCCCTTTGCCTTTAATTATTGATGACGTAAGGTTGAGACAGGACCTGTATTGAGCATTTATTGGTAAACTAAAAAAACAAGCGCATGAATAGCTTAAGAGTTATCGTGCAATAAGGCAAAGCAGCATTAAACAGCTTATAATATCGGCATTTATATGCATAAGTGGAAGACCAGCTACATTTAAAGCTTGTAATAATCTGCCTTATGGAACCCGGGTTTTCACTTTGTGGCTTTTGAACAAATCATAAACCCTAGCATGATATTATTGGTTGTATATGTTGATTTGGTTTACCAATAAATCATAGACACTAGTCATGTCTTTTTTGTGTCATCAAGAAATGAAGACAAGGCGGTTTTCTTGTCCCAAAATTTGCCAGCAGATAGTGCAAAACTTATATGACACTTTCGTCGTTATTTTCTAATAGAGCGGAGTAAAAACAAAAACATAGGGTTTCTTGATATGAATATATAATGCAGTAATTCAATGTGTGTTCATCTTTATGTATTCTCTAAATATTTGAAGACACTGCTGAACACAAACCTTCAAATTATATATTTGAGAATGCCTATCCTCTGTCGGCGAGTCTTTTCGCAGAAGCAACTACCTTTAAAATCAATACATCTTTACTTTCCGCAATATTCAACAATCAAAATTGAAGGTTGAAAGGTCGTAGATTTGCAAAATTGTATCCAATAAGTGTTCATGAAACTCATTCAATAACGAAAAAAGGTTAAAGCTGCGACATCCCGAGTAGTTAATTGACAAATGGCCTTAGAGTAGGCGAGTCATATATTATAAGCTTAGCTAATTAATTCTCCTGTAGATTAAACTGTCATTGTCACACAAAGCTGATCACGAAATACTTCAAAACTTGGTGCTTAATGTTTAAATATAATCATTGCATAATAATAAAAATAATTTTTCCCCACATTCAATTTTTATTTCATGAATTTTATCGATTTCGCATTTGAACTCCGCGTTTAAAAACATACTGCAGTTGAGTTTACTGAGACTGAAAGGATTCACGATCTACAATTTTATTGGCTACTGCTTATTAGTTGCATACACTGCGTTCGGTTTAATTATAAGACAATCCGTTCATTCGATTTTAGCTGTTGTGCACTGAATTACTGAATGGACATCCATACGATGATGGGGACTACATATATTCCTCGGGAGTAGGTGGACTCAATCGCTTATCTAACTCAGAATGAGGGTGCATTAGAGATAGACCGAGAGCTTTCGGTACCCGTTGAAGTTTGAGAATCCACTGGAGTTGCCTGTGGATATTTGATCTCAGGGGCAAAATGTTTGGATAGCACTTTCGTCACGTAATAGGGGAATATGAGCTGAGGGAATTTATTGCACTAACGAGAAGATTGACTGACTTCTCCTGTCCTGTTGGAAGTAATTCATATTGCAGGAAGATACAAGTATAAAAAAAGTATATTAAAAAGTACAAATACAAACGCTTGACATGATGTGACTTTATTGCGCTACACACTAAACTACTTTTAACTAAATATTGTGATTAAAGTTTTGTTAGTATGGGCTATTTGAGTGTCTGACTTACTCTTAAAAAGCAGTTGTCGTAGGTGTACACAGAAGACCAGAATCACTTTTATTGATTTTCCCATGTACAATTAATTTATTACAAAAATTTCAAGTTTCTTCTCTTCACTAGGTGTCATTGAAACAACATTGAAACATTATTTAAATCTTTAAGAGTTCACAACTCTCGGTGATAATATTAAAATGACGCAGGATTTTTACGTTTTCTGATTTTGTGCCTTTGATTCGTATTGGTTACAAGTAAGGCCCAGATTTACCCCGAAAAATATATACAGGTCTAATGGTTACTGTAAAAACCAATTAAGCCGACAAGAAGACTGCCACGGAGGGGTGTGCTTTAATATCATAGAAGATAGAATGAAATCAATTACTCGGGGGTGTGCCAACAACAGTGTCATCTTACCTTTACCCAAGACCACCCTGTTCTCCTGCAAAGAGTGGTTTGTCTTCCCCAACGGAACTATTGCTTTCGATTACAGCAATCCAGGAATGGAAAACATCATTAGGAACCCAATCCTTCCCAACGGAACAAAACGAGACGAGGTTTGCGTTTGCCATTTCAGCGAGAGCTACTCATCCCTGTCAGCTAGTTCACAATCAAACTTAATCAGCTCGTCTTCCATTGTACTCAAAACCTTAAGTTTTGTCAACCTCTTATCACCTTCTCGAAATGATTGATATCGATACACGTTAATATTTACCTGATTCTAGTGAAACCAATAAAAAGCGCGTCAGTTCTAAACAATTCACTTATATTCAGAAAAATAAACTTTCGAAATGGTCATTCGATGGTTCAGCTAAATTCCCCTATATGGAGTAAAAGGAATTTAAAATCCACCCTGGAAGCAGTAAGAAATTCGTAGGGTTGACTGATGCTAAATGAAGTTATGTTGTCATGCAATGATGATTCTGCAGGTTCAGATCCTGAGCACGTGGAAGTCTTTGGCCTTCACCGTCTGCCTGAGAAAAGTTCGGTAAAAATCTGACATAAGCTGATGACTAGTACTATAAAGAACCTTTCAAGTTTTAAAATTATTATCCCTGTCTATTATTATGTCCCTCATTAACCGTTAGAACCCACTAAACTGAACATTCATGTCTACGGATACTCGCGGAAATCATTAATTGTCATCATGTCATTAATTAAGTGACAATTAATAGTACGCAGTGGTTAAAATAGCGTTTCAATACGAAGAAGTAGGTTCCAAAGTGTTGTCTAGTATTTGTGCATTAAATCCGAGTAAACAAACCCAAGTCTTACTGGATAAATGAATAATCCGTTTACTTCACAGGAGGTGCATATAGCACATCCACTACAAGTCTGAATTTTAACAAATAATACCTGATATATTCCATAATTGTGATTTATTATTAAACAACCTGTCTTTCCTTCTCAGAAGTAAACTTACATAAAAATAGAAACTCGATGGACTGAAAGTAACTAATTTTTCTGCTAAATTGAAACTGGTTCGAAATTGTTTGTTGCTCCGCATGATTCTCATGGCCTTCAACATTTACATGAAAGTCGCAAATCCATGTACATTAATCATCACTGAAATGAGATAATCCGTGTTTCTCGCTTAATGGATTTCTCGGAATGTACAAACCTCATTAACAATAATGAACTTCAAACAACTTGTACAAGACTCCCATGCGAACATTTGTATTTTATCTCACAAAATCCAATTGCATAATTCACAGGTACGAACCAATAAATCTAATAACATTCACATAATTTATTGCTTACGGAGAAAATGTGCAGCAGCTTGTAAGTAGCTTGTCTAAATACCCCTCCCCCGGGTAAAAGGAATTGGTAATCAACCATAGGAACATTTTAAAATCCGTGAAGTATGCTGATGCTGAATTAACAAAGGTTGTCATGCAATTTAAATCTTCAGGTTCAGATCCTGCGCACCTGGGAACCTTTTGCCTTGATTATCCGCCTGAGAAAATTTCAATCATATCTGATATTGACTAGAATCTAAAAGAACCTGCCAAATTCTAAAATTACGACTCATATTCAATTCTAATTTCTTTGTACAACTCATTACCTATTCGAACACACTAATCTGAATATTTATGGCGATGGATCCTCACGGAGAACAACAATTGTCTCAAGTGACAATAAATAATACGGACGGAGAATAGGTTTCTTAATGTTCTCAACAAGTCCTGCACTGCATAAGCGATAAAGCAAACTTTTGTTGAAGTTGTTTGAGAAAAAGATTAATCGCTATATTTCTCGAAAAAAACATGCACCACACCACACTACAAAATACAAATCTGCATTGTATCAAACAAACACTGAGAATTTTGCATATGGCGATGTTAAACAACCTGGTTTTCCTTCTCATTGTCAGTAACAAACTTACATAGAAATAGAAACTCATTTCAATGTGATTAATTATTTTGCTGAAATAAAACTGGTTTGGAATGGATTGTTCCCCGGCCTTCAATCTTTACACGAAAGTCGCTAAACCAGGTCCTTTAATAATTACCGGCATGAATTAACGCGTGGTTATTACTCAATGTATTCCTTACAGTGTACAAATCTCATTAACAATAGTGAACTTCAAACAACTCGCAATAAATCCCGTGAGAATATGTGCTTTCCTCACACAAAATCCTATTGCACAATTCACAAGTACGATAACCTTAAATATCCACCACATGATTTATTGCTAATGGAGAAACTGCACTGTGCAGAAAATTTCCCAGCTTATGGTACTCCTTCCAGTCTGAATTATCGAAGAAATTAATCACCTGGTTTATACCTTAGGCTATCATGTCTCAAGATGACTAAAAATGCTAACAAGAAAACCTACCTTTCTACTTTGAAACTTAATAAAAGCTCAGGTAATCCAGCTTCTTCATCGCAATTGCTAAGAATAAACCAAGAAAGGTCTTTATACTCTACACCAAAATGAACAAAGTTATCTTAACACTCTCACTAATCGCAGTAGCCAGCGGTTTGGACTTTGAAGCTGAACTTAAGGCCCAGTTGCCTTTCTGTGCTCCCGTAATCCCCGCTAACAATGTCAGCATCTCTTGGGTATGTAATTCTGTTTTTAACAATACAACATGCATCGTTAAAACATAATTTAAACTATTCGCAGATAAGAAACACAGAGATTTGGTATTTTCCTTACTTGACTCGGAATGAGTTGATTTTAACTTCTAAAATATCCCTCAATGAATCCGAATTCACACGAATGTCCTTGGACACCGCGGCCTCCAAAATATGTACCCTTTTTAATTGGGACAGCGGAGATGTATATTCCTTCGGGAAGAAGTTAATTGGCTCCAGTAAACTCCATTTCAACCCCATTCGCCCAGGAGTTGCAGAATGGGAATTAAACGGACAACACGGATCTACAATACACTTTGTTCTTACAGACAATCAGTCTTATGTCGTGGGAGTTGACGTATTTCCCGATGGAAGCCGTGGAGCATTTGTAATGACTCCGGATCCAGATACCACCAAATTTACTGACCAACAAGTGTCAGAGTGGAAGCAGAAATTCATAGAAATTGGATTCGAAGAAGGAAACTTCATCCACACTCCAACCAAATGCGCTCAGGAGTTCTGGGAATCTTCTAAACTTAAGAAGGACAATAATTCAACCTCTACTGCCCAATCAACCATGTTTGACTTACCCTCGACCACTTCTACCATCAAGTAACTGCAGCAAATTTTAAATCCAGGACTTGTACTGAATATACAAGACAGAAATCTCTTAATACAATTGTCAATAACGAAAATTAATTGCCCAGGAACATTTAAATTCATTTATCCTTTTACCTTCTACAAAGCTTAATTGACTTCATTATATTGTTTTAAGAAAATCCTAACTAATAAAATTAACTTAAAAAACTCAAAGATACTTTTTCAGTTAATATGCAGTGCAAAATTTTAAACACAATATACACTCCATTAAAACATTTCGCGGAATGAAGACATGCACTGATA
>JAQGAB010001762.1:0-14656 GCA_034696565.1 Isotomurus graminis
ATGCAAATATAGTTCGATAAGCCGCCCCTATGCAAAAGCCGCATTAAAATATTCACCTTGGGGCTCAGTTAATAGAACTATGAGACTTTTCAATTCTTGCCTACATACACACATACAGTTTGTTAACTAATTTGAAATTAATTTGTCATGGAATTTCCCGTACCACAATCAGTCACAACGCCTAACTAGACTTAAGGTATATACGAATCAAGACAAATTAAAGGTTAAAGATCTACTAGCCTATATAGTTACGGACGTACAAATACTAAAGAATGATAAAACTCTAGGTCATGGATTTGGCTGAAAAGGAAGGCAATAGGTCTGCAGCTGGAGCCTTTGCAATTGACGAGGCAAATATTCGAAGGTGGAGAAAGCGTAAGGCAGAAATACTCGTAGAAAACTGAAACAAGAAGACCTGGAGGCATTAGACTTGTAAAAACAAACTGCTGGAATCTGAATATTACCAGTGGTTACTGGAAAAAAGATCCAATAAGGCACAAGTAATTGCTATGCAAATTCAATTTAAAGCGAGATATCTGGCAAAACATGGCATATCTGGCATGTAAATATCACGAGGTAATAAAAACCTAAAATTGGCCGCCCTCGTACATAAGTCGCCCCTAGTGTTAAGCCGCATTAAAAATCTCAAAAAAACATGCATAAACCGCGGCTTAAAATCGCGACTTTAGGGTAAGTATTATGACATTGCAAAAATTCCGTAAGCATAGTACAATGCTTGTAACATACTATTAGCCAACTGTTTCTTATAAAACCTTATGGCTCAATTTTCTATAAAACAAAGCTAAGATGTATCATTCTTTATACGAAGGCTGAAAATAAATAAGGCTTGATTCCATGTTTTATGGCAAAAGTTTGTTCCAAAAGGCGTTATATAAATTAAAACTGGCATCAAAACTATGAATCATAAACAGTTATAAACAGCAACTGGACTTGAAATATGGATTGTACGTTAACTCTCGTTCTCAGCGTGGATTGTGAATCGTGAAGCTTGTCTAAAAATGCTAGAATCAAACAATCAAACTTGCTTAAAAAGGAACATGCTGATAATTAAAGACGCCACATTCTGGTCGAATCATTTTCATCACCCTGTTTATTGGTTAGACTTTATTGAGAGTATCAAAGACGCACTGCAACAATTAAAATCTTTATGAAAATTATTAGTGGTTAAAAATGTCTACAAGATTAAATCTGGTCACAATAATAACCTACAAAAATAAAGGACCATGAGTTTCTAAAACAACTCACTTTTGCTTGTAGAAATAAAATTTTGGAGCAGGAAGACATCGTTACAAATGTACCATGAAATACTTAGCGAACTACTCGAACGGAATAACTAAGGCTACAGTCCATGATGACATTAACCATGTTTAATTTCACAAAGTTGAATGTGTATGTGCTCATTGTACAAGTCTTATTGAATGATGAATTATTGGAAGTGGAGGAAGGAAATCAACGTCAACGTCGGTGGTATTAAGTGGAATCGTAGTTTATAGCTGTAAAATGTGTATGGCGTTGGCAAGGCTTAAATCTTCTCTGTTACATAATTTCTTGGTGTTAAACGGAAGATTTGAAGTCAAGCTGGCTAATTGCTTATCGAAGTTCTTCGGTGTGTAGCATTGTGACAGTTGATTTTTTAAAACTCTAAATCTTACTTACTACTAATTTGTTGTTCATAACTATCTATTGTTCAAAATACATTTGATCTGAATGAACAGTTTGCAAGTGGCAAGATGAGATATATTTTAAGTACTGAGATTTAGTCATGTTCTGTTGTGTAGGCTGAATGATTGGTTTCTGTTTAAAACTATTAATCAAGCAAAGAGGTTATTCGACTAGCACTCCCCATGGGTGATTCACTCTTCCATAGTAGATGTCTGTGAGATTCTTGAGTATCTTGTTGAAGAGAGGATCTGCTTGTTCTGCGGTTGGAATTTCATATTTTATCCCTTTGAAAGAGATTCCACTTACAGGACACACGATACAAGCAGTCCCTGCACCAAATACTTCTAGTAACTAGTAAAAGAAACATATTTTAGACCTCTAAATTCTGAATTCATGTTTAATGGTAAAAATTTAATATTAAATTGCCATGAGCCTTACCCGTTTCTCTTTGTTCATTTGGATAATTTCTCCCATCGTGATTGAGCGTTCGATCACATTAAACTCTCCCCACTCTCTTGTCATGTCCAAAATACTTTGTCTTGTAACTCCAGGAAGAATTAACCCGTTTAATGGAGGAGTAATCAATTCTTTTTCTGTGAAAGATTCGAGGAGCATTAGTTGAAATGACGCACGGGAAACTTGATGGAATTGAATTCTTACCTCCTTTCTGGTTCTTCACAAACACGAATATATTCATCGTTCCAACTTCAGTAATTTGGTAATCATCTCCGTAGAGCCAGAGCACCTGTTGTAGTCCAGACTTTTCAGCCGTTTTCTGGAATCCAGGAAAATCAGTACATGAGAATGACCTATAGGCATGCCTGGTTGAAGAAGTTAGGACTAATCCGTTAGGCCAACGTTGAATTGTTACCTGGACGTAAACTGTAGGACCATAGTTAGATCCCAGCTTATTGTCTCCACAGCCACCAGGCCATGCACGAACATATTGTGGATCTGCATACAAGGAAACGGGTTTGAATCCTGTTGCAAAGTAAGGTCCCACAGGACACAGAATCACAAATAACATGGCGTTGTTAGAAAGAGCTACTCCAAGCGATGGCTGGAAAGCAAAATTACTTATTAGGTCGAATAGTTTGACAATCTGAGAATATTTATGTGTCATTGGACATACATCCGTTCCTATAAATGTTGGTCGGATGTACAAGCTGGAAGTTTCGGAATGGGGAATCCACTCTTGTTCAATTTTAATTAGACGCGTCACGCAATCTATGAACTCAGCAGGGTCGAATTGCGGTAACATTGCTCTCTTGGCTCCTCGAAGGATCCGTGCCATGTTCAGATCGGGTCTGAATAACCTTATCTTGCCATCGTTTCCTCGATAAGCCTTCATCCCTTCAAAGAGCTGGGGAAACAAGCGACAAATATTATTCATCAGTTATTTACTTCTTGAGAAAAATTCCTTGAACTTCAAATATAATTATTGCCTACCTCAATAGCATAGTGCAATACTTTAGCTGCAGGATGGATTTGCAGTGGCTGCAACGGTGCGATTTTAGGACTACTCCATCCAATTGGTTTGTCCCAGTCTATGGTGAGCATGTAGTCGGTGAATTGCTTCCCAAATTGTAAATTCGCTACGTCAGGTTTCTGCTGAAGCTGCTGTGGCTTAGCCAACGTGATCTGCAAATCTGCAGCTCGGAATGTTCCATCCGGTGAAGATGAGGTGGAGTAGTCATGTTGCTGTGGTATAACATTTGACGTTGCACGACAAATGTTCTTTTTCACCTAAAATATTCTTGCAATTAGTTAAAGTTATCTGGAAAGGAGATTTCCGTGTTAAATAAACTTACTTGATGAATCAAAGCAGGATTTTGGAATGTCTTCCAGAGAGAAACGGAGTACCCAGCCATATAATGAAAATTCCACCTCCCGTTTTACAGACTGGGTTTTTGGAATTTGGACTGAGATTTACAAGACAGCTCTGGAAATTCAAGCGGTTGCAAGTTTTAAATACATTCCTTATAATTTGGTCTTATTTTATATTAACTGGAGATTAAAACTAATTAAATGTAAATCGGTCTCCGGGAGAAATGTCATATAATTTTGCAGCAGCCTTTACTATTGATTTACTGGATCAGTTGATTCATGGTTTGTTTTCCTGCTTTAGTATCAATTTTGCGGATAGAGACCGAAAGTGAAAAACTTTAAAGAAGTTTAAGTATACAGTTGGCTGTATACATCGGTTGAAAATGATTGATGATCAAGAGTCAATACAGGAATCAGTTCAAGTCTATCATGCATCATCCTACATCCTACATACCTGCATAAACTTGCTAATATTATAATGGCTGATGGTGCATTAGAACATGTAGAACCAACGTCTATTAACTCTCCCAAGTTAGTATATGAATGAAGTGTAGGTTGGTAAAGTTGTCAGATGGTGAAGGGAATAATTTAATCGGCTACCTCGAATAATCTTACGTAATACAAATCCTGCGTATGTGTGTGTGTATTGCTTCCAGGATTTGCACAAGTGAATATTGCATGCATGAGCTGAGCAACAATTCTGCTAGAAAAATGCCTTGAGGCTGGATAAGAAATCCATCTGACCTTCACTCTTTCTCTCTCCTCACTTTGATTTTTTATTATATCTTTTTGCCAAAATTATTTGGCATCTACAAGACTATTCTATATTGGATTATTCTTTGAAAATGTTTTTGTATTTAGACGCAAAACTGATGGGATGAATGTTTTTAAACTGAATTCAAAGTACTATGAACCTACGCTAAGTTAGAAGGTTTCATTTGTCCAATTGCACATTTATGAGCAATTAAATAGCCGAGAAGATCACCCGAGTAATAATATTTGTCTTGCTTCTGTTGTCTGGAATATTTAAGTTATGGCTACAATCGACAATCTACGACATTGAGCTTCAAAAATAACTTTTTATGACCAGCTCGTACGCAAATTACGTCAAGGAAATTAATGTGTCTTATAGTGTGTCCAAATGTATAGAGGGCAAAGCAAAACACAATTAAACACATTTCATATTCTCGGCATGACTTGTTATGGAACATTGACTTGGTATGAGCATGGCGTGATCTTGTCTCACTCCCAAGAAGTGTTGAATTACACTTTGGTAACACCAAACCATAGATTCACAATATATGTTCTATTAGTTGAAGATTGAAGAAGTAGCTATTTTTATATTGAGTTATTTTGAATCGTTAACCTAATTTAATGCGCCTATCCACGATATCCAGTGATAATTAAAGAATGACACACAGTTAAAGACGTATATGCTTAGTATTCTTACTATTCCTACACTTATAGTGTCTGCATAATGGCTTGCACTTGCATGAAATATTATTCTATGCAATTCCTATTTTTGAACTACAGAAATAGGATATAATTTTAGAAATTCAACATATATAAATACAGTTGAATCTAGATGAATATAGTAGAATTTCCAGGGAGAAAGTCTGAGAACCCTTCTTCAACGTTACCTTAACAAGCCGATTGAAGTGAGGTACCGTTTGCGGGATAGTTAACAGAAGCAAGTAGGGTGGAGACAGGTATTTATTAAAATTGTCTGGGTGTCTCTTTTGTACAAATTGTCACAAGAACTCTTGGAGAAGATGAGAAAAATAGGTTGTTCGTGTGAGTGGGTCCAAAAGGTAAGAAGTATGCCAGTGTCTCAAATCTCAAAGTTGCTTGGATAATTTGTGAGAGTGGTTTGCGACCGACTCTTCTATTAAGACTGACACTGAACACAAACTAATTGAGAGATTGAGACTCACTGGATCGAACGGATTGTTAGGAAGACTGAGTTTCTTATGGCACCTCATGTAAACTTTACGCGTTTAAAGTTGACTAGGTCTCGTGAGTATTTTCAGTTCTCGATTCGTGCAATTTTAATAGGATATATACAATATGTAGTCGCTATGTTATGTATACAATGACTTATGACTTGCTCTAATCTTGTGTACGAGTTTATTTGAATATCTGGATATTACTGTTTGTATATTTAAGAAAGGTACCTTGGTGAACTTAGATGTAATATAGTACTACTACTATAAAATAAGAAAAGGCATACCTTTCAATCTCAAATTCTCAAATGATTTGTGTCTGTATGGAAGTAGTTGTAACAAGTAGGGCTATTTGTTTAGTTAAATGTGAATGGAATTGGAATATCTCGTCGGAAGCCTCTTAAGGTTCATAAGCACAATTCACAATTGTTTATATGTATGAACAAGATTTAAGGATCATTTACTTAAACTGGATGAGGACAAATAGCTAAAGAAATGCATGATCTGGACATAGTAAGAAACATGTGTGTAGGTTTCTCAAGAAAGTAGGAGAGATGTGTTTTAGCACGGATTTCAGCGCATATTCTATTCATATGGATGTGAAGATTGGCTGGAATTTGTGGTGTGAAACTCCAGTAGTCCAATAGAATCTTGGAGAAACTGTAGTGAATTGCAGGTGTGTGTTTTTTGACGTCAGACTCTCTCGTGCCGACTATTTTAAGATTTTCCACTCAGTTTCTTTTATTTTATTCACTAAGCGTGTAGGATATCCTAAGGTCATGATTTTAAGGAACCCTGTGTTGTAATACAGTTGACAGTAAATTATTTACTGCAACAGTTTTCTCATTGACGACATATATACTTCTTGGACGATCTCCCGTTAAAGAAATATAATTATAACCCTCTGTCTGTATGAATACACTATGTTATAAATCAGTTGTAAATGTAGGTTCTGATTAGTCTAACTATCCCTATACTGTTTTATGAGTCATGACTATATACCCGTTTGCTAGCAATGACGTCCACACCAGAAAGATCATCGAATTCCATGAAATGAATGGTATTATTTAATGAAGAAGAAAACAATTCCTTTTAAAATTATGCCACAAAGTTATTCAATGAGCTGAAAGCAAAACTAAAACTGGTGATATATAATATATATATTTTAACCCTTAAACATCCGAGAAGTGATGCAATCATATAACTTAGTTTCAACTTTGCACTGCATTTCATAAATGAGATTATAGTGGAGCTTCTATGTCATTCGTTTGCATGCATTAATCCTCTTCTTGGGGTCAGAGGTGAATAAAGTATTGAAAACGTTATGGTTGATATTCTACCTGATGCAAGTAAACTACTAATTACACAACGCAATTAACGACTACTAATTAAGCCGCAAGTTTTGTGTCCTGCTCATATAATGATAATATGTCCCCTTCAGAATTTATGCCTGTCAAGCCAACAATCTTTCCAGAGTTAAAAAGTGAACCTATCACTGATTATTTGATTAATATTTCCAAAAACAACATTTGTTTATTTATTTAACTATTTATTCGCAGGTCAAAAGTTCGTGCGATACTTTATAATGATACACTACTATATACTATAGTGTACATTATATGTTTGTCCAATTAGTAAAATTAATATCAGCCGGATCAGCATGAAAGATGCGAAGATCTCTTGATGAATAAAACGCAATGTTGAGATACAAATATGAGGCTAAAATTCTTCCGTGAGTTCATGCAATAAACGCCCTTTAACTAGTTTAAAATCATAAGTAGGCATTAAGTTAATTTCATACATCTCCGGTTAATATGAACGTGTTGAAGATAAAGTTATCCTTGTGTTCCCGCAAACACAGCCGTTGCAGGTCGGTGTCATTCGGGAGTTAAAGACATCCCAATTACTACCAATGATACCAAAATTCTGTGTCTGAGATGAAACAGAATTTGTGTGAAAGGGTTGAGAAGTTCCCCTAGTTGAGGCGTTGTTGCTTAAGATGAATATATTGAGTGGAATGTACTGCAGAAATCCATGATGGAAGGTATCCTCGGGGCCAGTTCACTTGTAAAGTTAGCCAAATAACACCAAAGAAACAGGTCTTCACCTTCGACATTATTCCAACGAGTGGAGAGGTTTCAAAATGAACCGACAAGTTATTTCGGCTGCTGCGAGGGCCCTTTTGATGCCCAAGAGTTCAATGAAGAGCGTTGGTAAGTCTTACAAGGGTCACTGGTTTTAGAAATCACGAATATTTTATCGGCACATCTTTCTGCGAAGTAAATGTTGCGAAGTTAAATAATATGGCCGGAATTACCCTTATTTAAGCGATTAACAAAGCGAAATTCGTTTCAAAGTTATGGCTGACATGGGAGGGCACTTTAGGGTGCTGGACGTGAATCAGTAGAAAGTCTGCTAACGATAATCTACTAAAGTGTGAATAGTTTGAACTTGCAACTTTAAATACAATTTTCTTACTGTTTGCAGCTAGGAACGGGTCACACTACAAGCCACCAGCGACCTGGTATGACCCTACAGTTAGCGAACTTCCAGTTCCTCAGGGATCTTGGCAAGCTGCTTATGACGCGCAGCAGAGGAAGAACAATGTTCACTTAATTGTTGGAGTTTCATTCTTCTTCTTTACTCTCACAGTCGTAAGTTCCCTTAAAGTGTCACTGAACACCAACATATTCAAAGATAAATGGATACAGGATGAGAATCTTAAATACTTTTCTTTTGCTGCAGCTCAAGACATCCGGACTGGTCACTTTGAACTCTACAGTACCAAAGTTGCCAGGAGAAAACTAAACGAGTGATCAAAGATTTGAAGCATTAGTTTTCCTTCCGTTCAATTTCAAGTTGTCATTCAGTCGTAATACAAAGATGTAGTAATAAATATAAAATAGCGAAACGGAATAAAATGTGAGACGGTATGGACTACGGGAATTGACTCCTGGGCAGATATCCGTCTACCTGTGTACATCATCCTCTGTATTATAAGTCAAAAAGTCAATAAAGAGGTTCTATCTGAATGGGTTATGCTGCATAAATCCCCTGTCCTTTCATAAGGCTGTTTTAAGTCTTAACCAGTTCTCGACTTGAGTATTATTGGAACGTTTGTTGGATGAGATTGTTAAGAAACGGCATAAAAACGTACAGGAGCAAATGGAAATTAAAAATGCATCATCATAAAGAGTTGAAGTTGGTGGTATTGACATAATAACGAACAAAGCTGTATTGGTGTAGAGTACAATGGGAAATACTCACAAAGGCGAGTGGAGTGAGACTTTCCCCGTTGACTTTCTCATGCACTACCCGTTTCGGTGCAGGAGACCCCTATACATCTTCCCTGCTTTTACCGAGTGAGTCTAGTCTAGACTCATATCCAGACGGCATTCCCTACTACCGAATCGTAATTTCGGTACGAGGGAAGTTTTGGAAAACATTTCAAGGAGACTGTGAAAGTTTCCTAATTCTCGCTTCCTAACTTTTTAATCAGTTACTGCTCGGCTTACGGGCTTTCCAGTTCCGGGTGAAACATGGTGAAGTAATCCATCAGGAGCGGTGTTGCTTGCTCGTAAGTTAAAAATATTATTTGTATAGGTTATGTGTTGAGGATGTGTGAAGTGTGAATAGCAAATGGTAGGTTGCTGTGTAACGTGGAACTCTTATGAATATTTTATTATCCTTGTGAATGGATTTTTAACTGTCATTCTGGTTAGATTCCAAGATGAAGACATCAGCAGAAGAGACTGACCCTTACAAGGTAGCCGATTATTTCCATTCCTTGTACAGGACATTTCATGTGAGGAAAAATGAAAAAAAGCAAATCCAACGGAGAGATAAGGCACACCGGCCTAAGTTGCGGCAGAGGACGAAGATATCGGTGTGTTTTTGTATTTTAAGATGTCATTGGAAGTTGGATGTGTAATTAAAGATTATAAAATATTCATTTTCTAACAGCAACAACAATACTCATCTAGTGTCATATTGCCTCTGGACGTTCCTCGGATTGAAATCTTGGGGAATTGTTCACCTTTCTCTGCTTATGCAAGTGTCCGTCAGGTAACTCGAACTCCATTGGGAAAAATTAATTAGTATTCCAGATAAAATAACACTTGTGATTTTGCAGCTCGTTCTGGAGGTGAACTTTGCAGAAGCTTCTAAGAAATGGTTAACAGCTTCTGAAGAAAGAGACAATGAAAATGACAATGCTGCGGAACGACTTCCATCTCCAGTGTCTTTGCCGAAGGTAAAATACCAATAGAATGTTGACGCAGAGGACTTAGCTAATTATAAATGTCATTTTGTGTGCAGGTCATCGGGATCGGCCTGGAAGCCGTGTTTCAACTCATTAAAGAAAGCCATTCGCAACATGCTAGTCTTTGTGTGAAGGCTTTAGAAGCTTTGCTAAATATTTTAGGTGGGCAGTACCCACAAAGCCTGAAGAAAGAACCCATTCCAGTCATTGGTAAGGAGATCTGAGATTTAAGTTTAATTATAATAAACAACTCTTAAAGTTACAATTGTTTTTCAGATTCCTTATTTTCTACTCTTCTTAATTTAACAAAATGTGAAACAAGCGACATTCCAAGCACCAGTAAAGCTTTCGTTGGTAGTTCTGCAACTCAACAATTGACGTCTGTGGCTACTGCTTGTCTCATTAGTTTAGCCATTGCTCGAGGAGATTGTAAAATGATGTTGGAAGCTATTTCATCTTTGTTTATGTGTAATGAGCAACTAGCTTGTCAAACATTTAAGGTACCTGCTGGTTTAGAACAGTTAGCATGTCTGGATTGTTAAATCTAAAAAATATCTTTGAAATTTCAGAGCCCAGATATTTTGAAAGCGTTACAGCGTAGTACTCAAGCCATTCTAGTCGGTCGTCCAGTTCTTCCTCAGTGGTTGACTCATGGGATTCCTTCCAATTCGTGTGTAGACTCCTTCTCAGTTCCTTTTTCGCCAGGTAGTGAAACATCCTTTGGAATCATTTAATTCAGTTTCCAGTGTTGCATTGAACCTTCTGAATACTTTGCAGATCCACCAGGATGCGTGTTCACAGCAAAATGCTTGGCAACCGACGGTCGCTACATTTTCCTTCATTGTTCCAGGGGTCTGTATAAAATAGGCTCGGGTAGCTTTGGAACAGAAAGAGGAAAAATTTATGCATCAGACTTAAACTTTCATCTAAGCGAGAAAGTTTGGATAGGATGGGCCAGTGTGAGTTTTCTCAGATTGAATGTTAATGATTAGGAAATTGATTTAAAAAATTTTTATCGTGTTGCAGGGAAAGCTATTTTATAGACTTGTAAATTGCGGGGACACGTCTTTGAAGGTTTTGGATGAAAACACGTTTGAGCTGAAAGAATCCATAAAAACTTTGGAAGACGGAAGTGTGACGATGTTTTCTGACGGAGTTCATATTGGAGCGATAGTTCCGTCTAAAGATGTAAGATTAAGAACTGCATTTATAGGACGTACTATGTCGATGACCCAAACTGATACGCATTTTGTATTCAGGACGGATTTGTCGCAAGGACGGTATGGATGGAAACAGCTTCAATGTCGTGGGATAGCTTTTTTGAAGTGAATTTGAGACTAGTGAAAAAGTCTTTGGAAGCGTCTGGTCCATGTCCATGGGACAATGAAAGTTGCATTCGACCGATTGTTACAGGGATTGACGATGATGTCTCGTCTATTTGTGCTGGAAAAGACTTTGCTCTGCTGAGAACACAACATGGAAGAGTAATCATATACTTGTATTAAGGATAACATGTGAAACAATGTGAACAACTGTCACTTTAATTAATTTTAGATTCTGTACTGCGGGAAAGGTGCAAGTTTAGGGCAGAAATCGGGAATAACTAAATGTTCCAAGTGGCTGGAACTCGGGTTGACTAAATGTCCGAGATTCACCCAGTGTGCTGTAGGACACGAAGGGATTCACGCACTTCTACTGTCTGAAGATGGAACAGCGTATTTTGTAGGGACCCCCAAACGAGGGGAAGACGGAGACCAAGGTAGCCAGGATTTAGGTGTTTCATGTCAATGTTTTGGATGAATTATTACCTGTAACTTACAATTATTACTTTGGACAGCCAAACCTCGAAGAGTCGCTAAAGCTTCCAAACCAAAGAAAGTCATTAGAATGGAAGGCCATGATGTGGTGTACGTGTCATGCAATAATGGAACATCAGCTTTTGTCACTCGTTCTGGAGATTTGTACATGTATGGGAAAGATACAGCTCATTGCGATCCGACCAATGGATCTCTAGGAGCCCTTCGTGGAGTTGCGGTAGCTTCATTAGCAATGGGGAAGGCGCATTGTGTATTGTTGAGTGTTGATGGGAAGGTATACACGATGGGAATTAACAATCGGGGGCAGTGTGGTCGGACGTGGTCACCGCAGAAAGATGGTTAGTAAGACTTTTCAGGATGTAAGCCTAAGACGAAACAGAGTTGATGAATAAAACCTGTTTGATTTGAAGGAGTAGCTGATGTGCTGGACGAAGACGATGGGGAGTGGGACGATGCAGCGGGGGCTGGGGCCGTTACCACAGAACAAGAGGGAATGTGTCCTGCAGGGACTCATAGGTGGAAACACGAGCAGTGCATGATTTGTACGATATGCAGGGAATGCACTGGCTACGGAAGTGCTTGTATTTCTGCTTTAAGACCGGACAGAAACCCTGGACAGTTAGTGACACAATTAGTCAAACCCAATTATGTCGTACTGCAAGCATACTAATGGAGAGTTTCGTGAATCTGCTTACAGAGAATGTGGATGTGGTGTTGGAGATGCAGGATGTGCTGAATGTGGATCGTGTAGAACTTGTGCTCGGGAGGGGATTGAAGAACAGGACTATGTGATCATAGATGCACAGCGATCACTCGAACCTGCGGGTGGAGAACTGCTACAGTTGGAAGAAGGTTAGTTATTTCTGGAGTTTACCACATAGAGCCACATAATTAAAATCCACAATTATTTGTAACAGTAGAAAGACTTGGACCGTTAGAAGACGCTCCTGAAAAGCGATCCGTGAAGACAGTAGCGAAAGCTTCGAAATCCAGGGGGAAAGAGAATTCAATGACATCTTTTCCTCCAAGCCGACTGAATCTTCCAACATCATATCCCATCACTCAAGTGGCCTGTGGACTTCATCACTCAGGTCAGCAGTCAGTGTGATTGATCAATCCTACTGCATGACTATCAATATCTAAAGGGTCTTGTTGTTTCCTACAGTTTTTCTGGATGGTAATGGTTCCGTGTTTGTATGCGGAAGCAACTCTTTTGGCCAATTGGGACTGGGAGACTTGTCTCCAAGGCACATTCCAACCAAAATACGCTTTTCTGATTTGGATACAAAGATAATACAAATAGCCGCAGGAAGCTATCACACAGTTGCCTTAGACAGTAATGGAGTAGTTTATACTTGTGGATCTCACACGGTGCGTCATTTATTGTAATTATTAGCAGTGCACGGTTTAGAAATGACATGCGTTGTATCCAACAGAAGGGGCAACTCGCCCGTGAACCTGATGAATGCAAGACTGACACATTTTGGTTCGCCAAGATGACTCCTTTACCTGTGGTTGGATCCAAGTACGGCAGGCGAGTAACTTGGATAAGTGCAGCTGGGGATGCTACCTTTATGAAATTGGAAGTTAGTCTCATAAGTCCCCAGTCGTTAAGAAAGTCCACTGTAACGGCTAATCTATCAGCGATAAGTAAGTTTAGAATTAAACTTTTCATGTGATGCGAAGTTTCATTAACGTCTAATGCATTTCCAGTGATAATTCCTCCATCAACGTCATCAAAGAATGCTGCAGTTATCATGATAAACCGAAAAGATGGCTGTTGCACTTATTTTGACGGAGACAAGAACATTGGAGTTACAACAAGTGCTGCAACGTTAGATCCAGTTTATGACTTCCTCTGGACTTACGAATGGAGGACACATTTGATGAGATGCTACAACGTAGTTGCTTCAGCAGTTCGGAATCCGAATGTGGAGTCCAATATGTGGCTTGCAAAACCACCTTTCGCTATTCCTGTACTACCCTCGGCTACTCTTCAGCGATGGCAAGCTGGAGCCAATCTGTTGGCCTGCATGGATAGCTTAGTGGCTGCAAATATTCAAGGACTGGGAGTCCATCATGAGGAGCAAGCAGTGGTGACAGTTTTGTCCAAGATGTACAGTAGAGATGATTACTCTGCTGTTTGTCGGTTTGAAAGCCACGGAGGAGGATGGGGATACTCTGGTCATTCCATTGAAGCTGTGAGGTTTTCTTCAGACTCGGATGTTCTCCTTGGAGGGTTCGGACTTTTTGGAGGAAGAGGAGAGTACTGCGCAAAAATTAAGGTGAGGAGCGGAGACTGTAACTTTTGAGAAAGCTGTGGAAATATATAAAGCGTAATTAATGTATTCGTCTCTGAAGGTTTTTGACGTTGGGCCAGAAGGAGGGGATGTTGAAGGGGATGGTGAGCTGCTAGCCGAAACGGAAGAAATTCCGTATGAATGTGGGCCACGTCAAAAATTCCGCATGATGTTTGAGGATCCAATTCCACTGCAAGCTGGACGATGGTATGTCGCTTGGGCACACATAATTGGACCGTCTAGTGATTGTGGATCAAGTGGACAAAATCTAGTTGTGACAGAGGACCAGTAAGACATTCAGAAGTAATTGAGAAAGTAGTCAGTGTAAGCAGGTGGTTAATTTGTATGAACATATTATAGAGTCACGTTTCACTTTAAGTCATCAAAGAAATCTAACAATGGGACTGATGTAAACGCTGGTCAAATTCCTCAAATTCTTTATCGCTTGATGACTTCGGATCAGTCAAGTGTCGGAACTAAACCTAAGCAGCAAGTGGAACCGACATATCTCCTCACGAACGATTTCATATCCAACTTTTCTCCGGTAATATTTACATAAGACTTACATTTTTAGGTGGAACGTTCTAAATTTTGTAGTTTGAACAGGCGAGCATCCAGACCCTGCTGTCGTTAATCAATTGGTGCTGGGATGAATTACAAGATTTGTGTACATTCATCAAAGTCAATGTGTTCAAAGCTGAGCTTATGAAATTCGTGGCGTGCTGTGCACTTCGATTCATAGAATTCAGTATCAACCAAGCATATCCTCCCAAAGGTAATTGCTGTTGTCAGATTTCAGGGATGTATTAAGTATTTTTACTCATA